>LPNX010268718.1:24296-79883 GCA_001517045.1 Pseudotsuga menziesii | reverse complement strand
ATATATATATATATATATATATATATATATTTTTGACAAAAGAAATGGTTTAAACCATCAACATTCTACATAGTAATGTAGATTGTTATGTCGCATTGTCATGTTTATCAAGGTTTACATTTCACTGTGACGTTATCAAGGGTTATATCACGTTACGACATTTAGCCATGGTTTGTTATGGTGTTTGGTTGGTATATGTTAACACAACCAAAGATGTGACACATTAATAATGTGATAGTGGACGTTTAATAAGCGTTACATCGCATTGTGGCGTTTATCACAGGTTATGTTACATTATCGACATTCATCAAAGGTTATGTCACATTGTGATAATTCCCAACATGTGACACATTAATATGTATCTTTGGATGTTTAGAAGAACGGTTGTTGCATTATTAACTAAAATAATCAAATTCTCATTATTTGAACTTATAACCTCCTTTACAACATGTGACTTTATAACAAGTGAATCACAATATTTTAAGTATATTATGTTTAATATTAATTAAATAATATGGTACTAAATATATTAAATATTATTTATTATTTATTATAATTAAATAAACAATATTGATTTATAATCAATTAAATTATTAATCTATCATTATTAACAATTAACATAACATAACATTCATTCATTCATCTCCATGTTGCGGTCCAATCTAAAATGACATAATAGTTACACAACTTTTGCACTATTAGAATCTAATAAAACTTTTTAACAACATATTAAATTTTGATTAAAATTGCTAACGTTGCAGTCTGAAATTTCCAAGGAAGATTATCAAATTCCCACAATACCACATGGTTATTTTGTGTTATTATATTATCGTCGCTAAATTGTTTTTAATATATTCATAATTGCAACAAATTACCTTAAGCAACACAACCATATTGAATTGTAACCAATGTGGTATGTAACAAAGACACATAAACCGTCATGAACATTGCATCCCAACATAATCAGAACTATAATTATTTCCAATGTGACCAAAATCCGGTAAACTAGGGATGAATGATGTAATTTATCGTAACCCTTTGTGAACCTCCTACATAGTATTTGAATGCTTGCATTGCCCAATGTATTTGTCACGTTATGAAATTAAACAAAGGCTATCTCACATTGTCACAGTTTGCAATGGTTTCATGTCACATCTTCGTATGTTTTGTGACACAATACATACTATAGAGAAAAACATTGGTTATGTCACATTGTGATGTTGATAATCTTCATTCCAATAATAATGAGCATATGTTGATTTGGTACATCAATAACATGGTATGGAACATTATGGCTAGGTTACATTATGAGTTTGTGATGATATCTGTTATTAGGTTAGTTTATAACATGTGAATAATAAATATTGGATATAATTAACTTCATGATATATTTTTCATATATACGATACGGAAAAACATTGTATTAATAATATTTTAAGTATAGTATGTTTTATATTAATTAAATAATATGGTAATAAATATATTAAATATTATTTATTATATATTATAATTAAATAAACAATATTATTTCTATTAATATTTTGTAGATATGTCTATGGAGTCACTCGTTACTAGCAACAACCACATTAAATTAATTAATGTGTCTCAATATGTCGATAGGCGTAAATTTAGGCACATACTTTTTATATTAATGTTTTTCCCTATGGTATGTGCTTAAATTTACACCTATGGACGTATTCAGACACATTAATTAATTTAATGTGGTTGTTGCTAGTGTTAAAATGCAGTTAGAAAAATGCTCCACATTTATTTTGTTAAAATGCTAATAGAAATATGTGAACATTGGATGTTGTAAATATTTCATTTTATTATAATAAAATCAAAATCTTAGAATTGATAAATTTAGTGGATCTCAAGGGACACTTCAGAATGGTATGATAGCCTACATTCAAACCGTCGGCCAATAAGTCCACCATATATGTAAACTAAGTCAAGAAAATCAATAAAGTATATAAAAACAACTTGTTCTTTCCATTTTTAGTTGAATTTATTACTTCTTGTACTTCTCAAAAACTCTTTCATAAAAAAAGAAAAAATCAAACTGAATTTTTTGTCTTAAATTTTGAAATTTTCCAAGAGAGTTGGAGAAGTAGGAACTACGTTTGAAATGAACAACAAATAATGTGTATACATATATAGAAAAAAAAAAAGAATCCAGAGAGGTGGAACGTTGCTAGTAACACAATAAGAGTAAAGAAACATTAGAATAATCTCCTTGTAGGAGTGATTCATTTTGCATGAAAACTTACAGTTTGGTTTGGTTCAAAGGAAAGGGTCCAACATCCAATCGAATTCAACATCCTTAACTATCCAGAAACTAATTGGGGTATACTTCATTTCGTACCATTTCTATTAATATCGTTATATGTATACACAGGGCATATGAACTGCATATATGTAGAGTCGAGTACAAGGACTTCTTCATTCACGAGTGGGAGAAGGGAGACACTAGTGGGTAGGGTTTATATCTCAAGCAATCGCGAATGGGTTAGGTTATAACCAGAAATATAACGCGTCATGTCGGTAATTGGAAGGGAAATGGCTAAGAGAATAGCATAATTCCCAACGAAGCTGATATTGGGATCTAGAAAGGTTCAGATCGGTTTGAAAAGAGAGAGAACTGGTGAGCATATAGTTGCATAGGTCAAAAGGCTGATGTATAGAGATGGCAGATCAAAAAATTATAAAACTTATCGTGTTCAAAATACATACAAGGGTATCAAAGTATCAAAGTAGTTAGCAAACTACTTAGAAAAAAATATATAATAAATAAATAATTAAAATTAATAATGTATAGTGAGATGGGTTGTTTAGCTTTAGTAATATTCTCTGAAGGAGATCCATTACCTGTTCTAAAAAAATCTAGTACAACCACACTCAACTCTCCCTGAACTCCGCTATGCCATAAATCAGTTCATGTTTTTCGACAACGATTGGCATTGGACATTCACCGCAATGGCATTCACAACATACTTTATTAAATAAATGATGTTAAGAAGCCGAGTTAGCCTCGTAGTTAGGTAGGAAGGAAATAATAGTGGGATTTATTATCTCCATTTCTTCACCATTAGGGATCTGGCATCGATCCAAAGGGGAATGACCAGCCTGGGTAATCACAGGGTTGCATGGGCGTATCTCTGTTTGGCGGATTTGTCATAATGAGTAATAGGTGGTATATTTTGATCCACATGATATTGATATCAAATTTCATACTTCCACAAAGAGCCAAGCTAACGCACTAAGTATCAAGTGGCGTCTAATTTCATGTTTAGTTGCCACAGTCTGCAAAAGTATATCTGTGTATAACTATGGTTGAGTGATTAAAAAAAAGTGTTATGTTATGCCACGTAGATCATGCACTCAATGATCATCAAACAAATCTTTGTAACCATGCTTATAACAAAAAAAAACAACAACGGTGCTTTTCCAAACATGCAATCAATGATGAATGCTTTGAAGTTTGGTATGTTTTCTGGTCGACCTCATTACTTTTCCTGAGGTGGTTACAGACGGTGGATTCTAGTAGTTATATGTGTCTTGATTGACTGAGAGGATTGTTTTGATTGATTAGGTATCGTCGACCTCTTGGTTGCTTCGGGAGTATCAATTTGAAAATGAGATAAAGTTTGCTAGATTTAAGTTCTTATAGTGAAGAATGCAAATTGAGAATTGAATAGAATTCACATGCTCACAACCTGCATGGAACAACAATAAAAATAAAAAATGGAGTTTTGGCATCTCAAAACTAAATTCTAATTCGTCCATACAATAAATAAATTGAATGATTAATATTCCTTATGGTGGGGATGTCCTTGAGTGCTATAAACAATCCGTCCATGAGTATTCTGATATTTTTATTTTGTTTTAAAGAAATTGAATGATTAGCACTATTAACTCTGATCTGTATTAATCTATTAAAGAATAAGGCATCATAATAATCTAACAATTATCAGAAAATTGTTGGAATACAATTATTCCCAGAAAATTGTTGGAATACAATAATAATGATTCTAAATGAATTGTGGAATTTTAAATTTAAATACTTATTAATAAATCAAGTGTAGAAGTGAATTTGGATTGTAAATAACTTGCTAAAATTTTAGGTTATTTATATTATAAAGCTATAAAAGTAATAATAAATAAATAAATAAAAGAAAGAAAGGAATATCTTAAATTTGCCATCTGAATTCCCAACGGTGTTTGCGATGGCCATGGGTGGTTTGTGTTTGTTTGTGGAGTTATTAAAGAAAACAATCTCATTTATTTCTGCATTTACTAGCGGGCGTGACCATTTCTTTCGATTGGCTTTGCTTGTTTTCTTGTGAAAAATAGTCATGGGTCATTCGAGAGTTTCCAGAAGTGTGTATATATATATATTGAAATGTAATAATATATTGCAATATATATGAAAAGAAAAGTACACCATAGAATTGATAGAAAAAAGAAATAATGTTAATTTTATATAATGCAATAAAAAAAAGAGAGAAAAGAGGAAGGAGAAAGAAAAATAAGGTGGTAAGGGAAATACTTGGTTTACTTTAAAATCTTGTTTATGTGCTCAAAAAGCTTACCAAGACCTAAATATGAAAACAAAATAATGAGTATAATCTATAATATTAATTTAACTATTATACAAGTATAGATGTAAGGTCTAAATAATCTTAATAATTAGTAAACATGTATTAATTTTTAGGTTTAACCTTGTTTATTTCACAACATTGAAGGGTTTTTATGTGCAAATCACACATTGTGATGGTGTACAATGTATGGATATGAGGTAATTTTGTTGAGTAAATTAATAGAAAAAAAAGGGGGAAGAAAACTTAAAAAGATTGAGAGCATATGAAATGAGATTAATTTAGTTAACCATGAGTGAAAAGTGGGCATGGTGAAAATTAGTTGGAAAAGTGAAAATAAGTAAAGACTCTGTGTTTGAAAAGCATGTGAAATTAGAGTAATTTAGTGAATTATAAGTTAAGAGATATATAAATCTTAGGTAAGAAATAATTCCTTTTATAATACATATGGTATAATTTTAAAATCCTAATTATAATTAAATTTATGTATAGAAAATGTGTAAATAAAAATAAATAAATACATAGATGTTATTACCTTTGCAAGTATATAGGGATTTAAAAATAAAAATAAAAATGATTATATGCAATTAAATAATTTATATTTGATATTGTAAATATATAAAAGAATAAGGTAAGATGACATGTGTGTATATATATTAAATAAGGAGAATTAAAGTCAAAGGAAACTTAAGGTTTGTACAACAATATGCAAGAAATATTCCGAAGATTGATAATGAAATCCAAGGAGGATTTGAATGTATAAGGATATGTAGTAGTATAACTATCAGATTGAAGTTAAGACCACAAATCAACTATGACATAAGAATATAATAATGATATGATGAGATATAAAACAAAATTATGAACATAAAAGCTTATATATGTAAATAAGTACATATTAAAGAAAAAATTAAGGATGAAGTTATATGAACAAGGAAGGGAGAATGACCAACCTATCTCTAAAATATCAAAACAAGGGGTGGCTCCTTAAAATGCATAATTTTGAAGTATTAGAAGAAAATTAGGTGAAGAGTACATATATAGAATAAATTGTAATTTATATTTCTTTTATTGTAAGTAAGTCGAGAGGATTTAATTTGGATTCTTAATACGTAAGAAACTTGAAACAATGATTATTGTTTTAAAACAAAAACAAAACAAAAAAATAATTTCATGTAAATTTTAGCCAATTAATCAAAGGCATGCCAATAATAACACAACCAAATGAGAAGTAATAAACTATTTAAGTGGAATTATAGTGAGAACTGTATAGCAATATGAGCTTAACTAATGAATGTAGTCATGAAATTGTGTGAAATGATAGTGGTTTATGAGACTAAGATAAATTCCTTTACAAACTTGTGTATGAATTCCCCTAGGGGTTAATATGAAAATTGATACAAAGTAACATGTCTACCACAATAGTCAAAGGCGAGCTCCCAAAGGAGCCCACAGATATAAAAGTGTGTACTTTGCACGGATACAAAGACATGCATGACATGTGCAAAAGCTATAGTATTCTCCTAGAAGACATGGATATAAAATTTATAACTTGAAATTAAAATATTAAGGGCAAGCAAATAAGGGTGTAATAATTACCGAGTAGGAATATTATAGATTGCACTTAGGAAATACTATAAGAAATTGATTCTTAAAACTTTATGCGTTGTGTAACTCTCTTGATTACAAGGGGCATACTCTTCCATTGGCTATAGCAAAGAAGAACCTAGAACCCACATTAACCATGATGGATCTAATCATATTAGGCAATAAGTAAACGAGGCCAATGGTAATGTTTGTCAAAGTGAGAGGAACATCTATTATTTGACAATACTTAATAATATTTAGTAAATATTCATATTTGGAGGAAACTGTAGTATGCTAGTCGCTTGAGAGGTGGTGAACATATAATGCCAATCAAGATATAGTGATATTTAAAATTGAAGTATAAATTGACTATAATTATTAAGACTCAAGAAATAATGAGAGAAAGCAAGGATAATGGAGTTGTGAATGAATTATATGCTAAAATAAGAATTAGAAAAGGGGATCATAAAGGAAAACATGTCTTGCATTAACTAAGTTATGAGTAGATGGAGATTCACTTTCTATGATAATCGTATTAGAGAAATGCCTTGGGATTAATAGTATGTTAAGGGATAAGAATGTGATAAAACGTAACAAAGAAATATATAGAGTTTGCAGAGGTCAAGAATCATGCTTGTGTAATAGTGTAACTATAAAATATCACAAATTATTTTGTGAGGAAATAAAATATTATGTAGTGAGGAAGTATAGGTTTGGAATCAACCATTTTACTCAAGTTATTTTGATGTAGAGGCGTTAGATAAGCTACATGCGATAACATGGTGTTATTTGCGTAGATGATTGTTTCATAGATGTTTTGTTGATAGGAAGCATGAGTTTCCTAGGCTATGAAATAAAATGATACTCTACTCAACATTTTACCTATCGATATTTTATCTTTTTGACTTAGAGAAGAAAATGATAATGATAACAAGGACCATGGAAACTGTGAAGTGACTACACAACTTTTTTTTTTAGGTAAGTGGTGTTTGTTAGAAAATAGTCAATGGATATAAGAACCTACAAATGAATCATAATGAGACATTTTTGACATAATGAAATGTAAAATCAAAGACAATTTCTTCCTATGAATCATGATATATAAAATAACTATAATGTAGGTGAGTATATTTAGTATTTGGGGATAAAATATATTTGATGGACCTTCATGGAATCAGACCAATTGGATTCAAAACATGTAATATGTAATATGATAACACATACGATTTGAAAAAATAGCTAATTATATAAAAAATGGCATCTTGATCATGTGAAAATCTTGTGGGGCCAGTAAGGTCAAGTTCTTCTAGCAGGAAGCCATAAATATATTCCATCGAAATCATCCCTTAAGACTGTGATGACAATAACTTTGGGATGAAGTTTCTTGATGGGTAGGTGTATGTAATGCCCCATATTTTGATCAGACGACTATATGAGAACTCGACATACAATATTTTATTTTCTTATTATCTCCTAGACTCAGCTCGACTGAGGAAACTATATTGTATGACATGATGGACCTGATTATATGCTATTACTATACTTTATGATGAAATTTGCTCTTGTTTAAAGATGACAATATATGTTTGATTTTATTTGAGTAAATAATATTTAAAAGATATAATGTTGTATGTGGATACCACTTTCCTTATGATATGGTCAACTAAAATATTAAACATCATGCACACATGTGATGGATTATATTGCATACAGATGATGATGATGTTGATCAATTCATGATCGAGTGGAAGTGCTTGTTATAAATGTGTATTTTTCAAAATACTAACCCATAGGGCACAGGGGCTAAGTGATAGCTCGGTATTGAATATGATGTGTGGATAAGTACTTACTTATGGAAGAAACCTTATTGACCAAACAGATGATATGACGACACATTCTGATAATCTCGATAGCCGCAAGATATGATTTTTTGATAGGGTATAGACCCAATATATTGATAGGGATGAAGGTGTTTCCCACCCTATGTTGTATAATACCTGAGGTCATGGAAGGGATGTCTTGTGTCACACTTCCCTAGACGTGTGATGATGATGGTTGGATTCCTACTTGTGGAGGCTAGGCCCGCTATTTAGCCGACGCTACCGCTCTTAGGTTCTATGTGTGGCCAGGTGGGTGAAGCCAATGGCACATTTTTACTAGCAGAGGAAGGATAGGGAGGATGAGGAAGTAGGTTGGGATGGGAGGATATGTGAGCTAGTATTGTTTGGAGGTGAGTGTTATGACACCAAGATAGCGGTAATGAGTATGTTTTCCTTTAGAATAATTCACTCATTATATATTATGAATTTAAAGTATATGGGCGTTATAACTTTACTTGTTAATTATTTAAAAGTTGATCATGCTAAAATAATTATTTTGGATGTTTGTTGATATGGTTACATCTATGTGATCATCATGGATTGTATGTATGGTTCTTCTGTGTGCACAAATGATTATTATTTTGTCATTTAGTATATATGCATGGATGGCATGATGTTTTCTTATAGGACATATACGATCAATGCGTACGCTTTCCATGGATGCAAACCTTGTACATGTACACTAGTATTTTTGTGATAAATTACTGTAATGTTGTTCTAGATAAGATTTAGTTGTGCATTAATCAGGCTTGAATGATAATTGTTTAATCATGTGTATATAGATAACCGATCAATTAGTTTATCTATTAGTTACATTTAAGTGATTCACTAAGAAGTAATTGTTTGTTGTCGAGACAAAATTGTGATAAGATAATCGTTGCATTTAGTATAATTATTGTTTTACGTATACAAATAGTGTTTTGTTAGCATGTTCATCGTTCTGTTTGAATTGTGAGAGGTGTTTTGTTAGAAGTGATGGATGTTGTAATTATAAGAATCATAGTTGTATTTATTTATCTATTTATTATTATTATTATTATTATTATTATTATTATTATTATTATTACTATTAAGCATCAGTTTCATTATTGTTTTGGATAAGTTATTTATTTATTTATTTGGATTGTTGAATAGAGTATTATTTTTGAAAGTGATTGGTTGATTTAGTGCTACTATATTATTTTTACTGATTATTTAAACTTTATTTGTGAATCAGAACATGATTTTTCGAATCTAGGTTAATTTAATAATAAATATATATAAACATCCTCATCATTATTTAAGTCAAGTTTTATTTATTTATTATATTATCCTAAACATTTAAAGAAGAAGCGGTGGGTAATTTTATAATATTTAACTTGTCTCGAAAGTGAATAAGACAAGCCATGATTATCTTGCATTAAAGTAAACCATAGGAAGTCACATCAAAATGTAAAACTTAAATGAACATTTAGCCATTTGACTTGCCAAGAGAATGAGAAATCCTAGAACTATTATTATAATTATTTTTTAGTTGGTTAGTGTGATTCTAATAATGGTTTAGAATCCCAATAACATGGGGGAGATCAGGCGGTGGAGTAAGAATGAAGTTAGGTGGAGAAAATTAAGATATAGGAGAGGTTTGATGGAGAATGAGGTGTGGGTTTTCTTTGGGAAGAATTAGACTTAGTATTTAGTTTTGTAGAAAATGAGGAAAATCGAGGAGGGGGTTAACTCGAGGATATGAGTAGGTGGGAAAATGAGAGGAAATGGGGGAAACTGCACTGTTGATTGAGATATTTTGGAATAAGGAAAGCTACTATGGGGATTATCATACTGTGGGACCGGGGGTTAGGAAACTTGTTGGTTTCCTAAGGCCAACATGATAAGCTTGTCGACAGGGTGGTTTGTTGGTTTGGTCAATAATTTTTGGCAAAGGGAAGATACCAAAGGAGGGCACAAGAGCTACAAAAATGGTATATAAACTACTGAATATAGGTATTTTGCAAGCATTATATTAGACATTTTTTTCCAATTCTTGTATGAAATGGAAATTTGTTTTATAAATTTTGATTTATCCCATAGCTATGTTGCACAATTATTTTGATAAAATGAAATTAGAAATATGATGCACATTTATTTTTTTAGAATGAAAATAGAAATATGTGAGCAAGGGATGTTGTAAATATTCCTTTATATTAGAATAGCATCAAAATCTTAGAATTGATAAATTTAGTGGATCTGGATGATGAAGGGGAACTTCATTCAGTTGCAAGATACTTTAGTGTGCCTTGTCAAGCTGAAACCAAATGTATATTATATTATATTTTTATCATTCAAGCTAGAATTATGATCTTAGGATCTTTAATTAAGAGAATAACATGCACAACAATAAACATAAGAGACAAGAGACATAAAGAATTTTCCTCGGGGAAACCATAAAGGAGAAAACCACGCAACTTCCTCAGAGATAGAATCAGCACCAAAAGTAAAACCCAAGAACATAAAGATGATCTATTGATAGGAGTATTCTCTCTCTCTGATCCCTGCAACTTCTCTCTCACTCATGTGCCCCAATGAGTGAGTGTGTGTGTGATATATAGAGAGGCTCACTCTCTATTTATATTCTTTCATTCACTTGAAACCCACTCCAACATGTTGGCCTCACTTAACAATTACTTACTAGATCCGACATCTCTAGGAGTGTCTAATAACCCTAGTGCCCCACAACTTGTGGGGACTTTGCCTCCTCCGACCAACAAGGAGGGTTATCCTTAACACAAAGGTGTAGACTATTGCCCTAAATTACAATGACTCATCTAGGGTTGAATTCTCTAGGATATTATAATAACCCTATGGCCCCACAACTATGGGGACTTTAACCCTTGACCAATAGGGTGGTTACCCACAATGACTTGACATGACTTGTTTACATTATTGAATCTCCCTATAGGAACATCATGGCATGACATGACTCAAATACATTACAGACATTTCCCGAAATAAACATCGGGGTACAATACATAAGATATACAAGTGAATACATTCTAAAGTTACAATTACATCAACAGTCCCTCTTAACTAGGAAGGTATTCTATCGACATAATTTATCAGCACAAGTATTATTCTCTGTATCATCTAGATCATCATCGAGTTCTCGTCATCTTCAAGTCATCTTCATCTTCAATTCATCTTTATATTTAAGTCATCTTCATCTGGATCTGGATCATCATTACTGGATCTAGATCATTACTCAATCTAAATACTATCTACTGGATCAACATCACTGGATCTAGATCATCACTCGATTTGGATCATCATCACTCGATCTAGATCATCACTACTGGATCATCATCACTATATATGTATCATCACTCGATCTGGATCATCATCACTGGATCTAGATCATCACTCGATCTGGATCATCACTGCTGAATCATCATCACTAGATCTAGATCATCACTCGATCTGGATCATCACTGCTAGATCAACATCACTGGATTAGGATCATCACTGGATCTGGATCATCATCACTGGATCTGGATCATCACTCGATCTAGATTATCATTGTTGGATCATCATCAATGTATCATCACGGGTGCTATCTCATGATTCTTCTCGTCACAGGAAGTTCTACAGAGCCATCCCTTTTTCATGCTGGGATTAGGCATAGCATCCATGTAGGTCTTCTTCAGCGCTTATATCTGAACCTAAGTCAAAATGGCATGTCCAGCACCTACATATAACCTTGAATTATTAGAAAGGCATGCCCAACACTCACATCTGACCATGAGAGGAACTTAATCCCCTCACCATGTCAGAATGGCCTAGCCCTTACATCTGACCATGGAAGGAAATTCATCCTCTCACCATGTCAGAATGACCCATCCATTACATATGAACTTGAATCGTCATAATGGCCCAAACCTTACATCTAACATTGACTCGTTAGAATGGCCCATCCCTTACGTCTGACCTTGACTTGTCAGAATGGACCAGCCCTTACATCTGACCTTAAATCGTCAGAATGGCCCAGCCCTTACATCTTACCTTAACTCACCAGAATGGCCCTGCACTCACATCTGATCATGTGAGAACACATCCCACATTCATATCAGAATGGCCCTCAGTCCCAGACTGAGATTTCCTAGTAACTCACCAGGTGCCTCCATTCTCCCAAGGAATGGCATCAACCCTTATATCTGATCAAGTGGGAACCAATCCCTCAATCACATCAGAATGGCCATGCACTCACATCTGATCATGTAAGAACACATCTCATAGTCATATCAGAAAGGCCCTCAGTCCCAGATTGAGTATTCCTGGAAATTGACCAGGCACCTCCATTCCAAGAATGGAAACAACCCTTATATCTCATCATGTAGGAACCAATCCTACAGTCATATCAGAATCGATCAGCACTCATATATGACATGGAAGGAACCTACTCCTCTCACCATGACAGAACGGCTCAACCCTTACATCTGACCATGGAAGGAACTTAATCGTCTCACCATATCAGAATGGCTCACGGACTCATCACTTCCTCTTGGAAGGAACCTCTATTTGGAGAACACCAAGCTTCTCCCTGAAGTACTCAAACTTCACTCTAGCTAATGGCTTCATCAACACATAAGCAATCTGTTCATCCATCGCAACATACTGGAGCTTCACTTCTCCCCTCTGCACCATATCCTTGATATAGTGATACTTTATCTCAATATGCTTCGACTTGTCATGGAGCACTAGGTTCTTTGACAACTTCACACAAATCTAGTTGTCGCAATATATACAAGTAGCATACAACTAGAGATTAAATAAATAAAATAGTAGCATCCTTAGCCATACTAACTCATAACTGGATGAACAAGCTGCGACATACTCTGCTTCAGTTGTACTCAGTGCCACACAGGATTGCTTCCTACTAAACCAAGAGATCACACCTGATCCCATACTAAAGAAACACCTTGAAGTGCTCTTCCTATCGATGGAACTGCCTATCCAATCTGAATCAACATAACCTTCCAGGTTAATCTTTTGATTCACCTCATACTTGAGCCCATAATCAAATGTACCCCTCAGGTACCTCAGAATATTCTTTGCAGCAATCAAGTGACCATGTCTCAGATCTATCAGGAATTGGCTCAAGGTTTTCACAACAAAGCAAATGTATGGCCTCATGCTCATCAGGTACATCAGGGACCAAATCATCTGACGATACATCGTAGCATCAATCGCTTCTGATGAAGCATCACTCAATAGCCTTAGGTTCAATGCCATAGGTGTGGTCATGGCCTTGCAGTCCATCATCTTGAACCTCTTCAAGATATCTACTACATACTTCCCTTGTCCAAGGAAGATTCCATCTACATTCTACCACACCTCCATGCCTAGAAAATAGTGCATCAACACATAACAGGAGCATCACTAGTCTTCCGCCTTCAACCTTGAAGCAAAGGTTGGAATCGTATTTACTATCAATAAAGCCTAAAGTCATCATTAATCTATCCATCCTGTAATACCATGTCAAACCTTAGGATCTTCTACAATCACTCCCTCTATCTTTTGTACTCTAAGCACTGAAATATTCTATACTAAAGTGACAAGTAGCTTCCTCTGCTACTAATATTCTATGTATCCATCTAGGGTTACTGGATACCAAGATCCTCTATCCTGAACTTTTGCAAAAGTTCTTCTTGCACCCATCTGTGAGCTTTTCATCCTTTATCAACCTTGTATCAAAGGTTCCGTTCTTCATCAAGCTCCCCATGTATGTGTTATCCCATGGATGTCTTCTGAGCTCGTACAAGGCCTTCTTTCATTTGCACACATGATTCTACCTATCATGTGAATTCACTTGTAGGGGCTACAAATGTCTCTTCGTAGTCTATGCCTTCTTTTCGTGAGAATTCTCATGCTACGAATCTTGCCTTGTATCCCATGATGTTTCCATTTACTGGATGATGGAAATACGAACTTCCCTTCATGTATTGATACTGCATCCTAGACATCATTCTTTTTTAACTGGTCTTCCCTTTATTCTTGGTTACTTCTTCATGGCTAGAGGGTTCTGCATCAATGATGTCACTACATTCATCATATTATTCTTCATCTTGAACTATCATCACTTGTTTTTCGAAACAAGTCTCATCCTTCTTTTCTTGTAGGCGATTATGTATGCGATCTTTCCTACAAGTCAAATTCATTAGTTGTATGGTTAGAAAATTTTCATAGGGAATATTCATAATGGAAAATTATTATGAATAAATATATGATCATGCAATTAGTTTAGCCAATACAACATTCATCCATATCTCACGGAAACTTTCTAGATGCCTTCCATCTCTACCAGGATAACATTGAGATTGTGCACTAATCCAATATGTCGGCAAATATGTTTCATTCTAGATAAGTAGCAATGGATATTTGTATAGCACCATGAGCTACTTACCCAACACATGCATATTAGTAGTATAATTTCATTAATGCAAACATTATATCATGCATAATACATCAACTGAATATAAACAAATGCATAAAAAAACAATATCATGAAATGACAATTGAATACTTATCTTTATTTGTTTCATGGTAAATTCCTTCTTGAGCCTTCAGCTTCATAATCTTATTCATTCATAATAGCATCATTTCTTATCCAAATGCTAAGGTGGATAAGATGTTCTTAAAGAGTAGAGTTCTTCGTATTCCTCATTGCTTGAGGGATCTTCTTCTTGGGATGGTGAGAGCTTGATCTTCAGTTGCTCCCATCTTCTCTTTCATTATGGGTCGAGCTTCTTATTCTTCCCAGAGTCTACTGAAAGTAATCACTTCCTTCTGGCACACATTCCTCGCATGAATGAATCTCATGATCCTGGGAGGCCATTTAAGGTGGCTATCATCACTTTTGCATTCTCCATTTATGCTTCAAGTTGTTATTTGATTTGAGAGACCCTTGTAAAGTATGATTGTATGGCCTCTGAATTCTGGATCTTCACATTCTTCAACTGGTTTCTTAAGGTCATCTTCTGATTTGTGTTCTTCCCTTCAAATATCTTGGTCAAAGAATCAAACATATCTTTTGGTGTCTTTAGGAAAGACACTTGTGGTACAAGTTGATCCATGATTGAATCAACAATGGTCTTCTTGGTCTTGACAAAGTTCTTATTGTGTAAGGATTTTAGCCTCATCTCCCTCTTGAACTGGAACCTCTCTACTTCTGTAGGTGTCCAATTCATTTTCTTCAGAGATATCATATAATTCCATGCTTGGAATTTGTCAACTTCACCAAGCTTATCATAAATCTAATGTGATAGATCACTTTGAAATGAGAACCTCAAATGAAACTAGCAAAAGATTACATCTTACCGATTTGAGGTGTTTGTCCTAGTTCCAGAGCTAGCTGATCTAGGGTTTCTCAGAGAAATGCTAATTTTAAAAGCTCAGAATATTTTAGATATTATTGGATAGAAAGATATATCTCTTCAAATTGAGCTATCCAATGTACTCCTTTTCTGAAAACAGTGGAGGGAAGCTCCCAGAGCAGGAAGCCCTAGTTTTCCAATTTCTCCTACAGAAATTCCCGATACTGTTTCTGCGGTATCTCCGAAATTACTACTCCTCTATGTCTAAAAATTTTCATTGTGGTAGCCTTGCCTATTATTGTTTCAACACCATAGGTTTCATCAGAATTGGTTTCACCCACTGGGACTTATGATCATTTTCCCCAGGTGACCTGTTACAGGATTGTTCAGAACAACAAGGTTGTACGAAATGATCACTATTTCATCTTCTGGATCTGAAACTTGGAACACAAAAAGTACAGTCTATGCCCTTTTTGGAACATATTCATAATTTCATTTGTACCTTTTTATCCCAAGATATAGCAATTCTCCCCATGTTTCCTGTTTAGGGATGAATCCTAGAAGAGGCTGGAACCCTAACTTGGAGGAATCATATCTCTCAGAATATAGCGAATCTTAGGATGGATTTTGGGCACAGTGTAAATCTGGATTATATGTTCATCTTATGAAAGTTTCAGCTCCTGAGCCTTCTCCAATCCTTAGATATAGAAAATGTACAAAAACTTATCATTTTAAGTATTTTAGGGTTTTTCCAGCTTGGGGTCAAACTAGGGTTTGACTTTCCCAGAGTTTCACCCAACCAAAAATATCAACCCAGGTCTCTAAACTTTTATTTTGATGAGGAGATAAATCCTATGTTGGGCTCACTCAAAATTTCCTCTTTTGTAAGAAGCCCTAATTTCTTGCACCAAAAATTGAAAATGCTCGGAATCGAATTCTGCTTTGACAGAAAGATGCACCCTTCAATGGAGAGTCATCCTAGCATACTTTTGCTGATGGATTGTGGAGAGAGATGAAAAAAGTAAGAATCCCTATCTTCTGTAGCTACATGATTTCTTCTTCTGAGGTTAGCTCTGATACCATGTTAGATTTTTATCATTCAAGCTAGCACTATGATCTTAGGATATTTAACTGAGAGAATAACATGCACAGCAATAAACATAGGAGACAAGAGACACAAACAATTTTCCTAGGGGAAACCATAAAGTATAAAACCCCGCAACTTCCTTAGAGATAGAGTCAGAACCAAAAGTAAAACCCAAAAACATAAATATGATCTCCCGACAACAATTGTCTCTCTCTCTGATCCCAGCAACTTCTCTCTCACTCATGCGCACCAATGAGTGAGTGTGTGTGTGATAAATAGAGAGGCTCACTCTCTATTTATATTCTTTCGTTCACTTGAAACCCACTCCAACATGTCGGCCTCACTTAACAATTACTTACTAGATCTGACATCTCTAGGAGTGTCTAATAACCCTTGTGCCCCGCAACTTATGGGGACTTTGCCTCCTCCAATCAACAAGGAGGGTTATCCTTAACACAATGGTGGGGACTATTACCATGACTTACAATGACTCATATAGGGTCAAATTTTCTAGGATATTCTAATAATCCTAGGTCCCCACAACTGCGAGGACTTTAACCCTTGACCAATAGGGGGTTACCCACAATGACTTGACATGACTTTTTTACATTATTGAATCTCCCGATAGAAACATCGGGGCATGACATGACTCAAATACATTATAGACACTTCCCAGGATAAACATCGGGGTACAATACACAATATATACAAGTGAATACATTCTGAAGTTACAATTACATCAACATATTAAAAGTTTAGAATCAAACTAATGATATTGATGAATGGAAGAAGGTCATGTATGAGGGACTTCTTGATGAAATGTGTACAATATATTTTTTTCCACTATGCCATGATTATCCCTTGGTAGAGTTGTTCTTCAAGCAAACAGTTGTGTGGTGTAGAGAATAAATTGATCTTATGATCTTATGTACATCGTCTATGATACTTTCGCAACCCCACAAAGTATGTTTGACTGATTTTGATAATCGAGAGTATGTACTATTCATCATATTTGAAATTTAACTCATTAAATATGAACTCGTAGAGTATGCTAAGATGAATCTCTAGAGTTACTGATTTATTACTGCCACTCACTCTTTTATTTTTATTTTTCCAATACCATATGGAACAGTTGTAGGATTTCCTTCTCCAATCTAACATCTACATCAAGCTTAAATGATTGATGTCTTGAAACATTTTTGTACCCATATTGTTACAATCGACACTTTTAGATTGAACTGGTAATGATACCCTTATTGAAAGGGCATGTAGCTGAATAGTACAGTAGGATTTGGGTCCAATTCCTATCCTATCCTATCCAATTTGAGGCTGACAATGGTTAAGAGGGAAAAAATTGTCTTGAAGGAGGGTGATGGAGGTAGATCTCTACACCTTTATATTGAAGGGTAAAGGATGCTTTGGCCAGGGCCATGTCCTATGTTTGAATCCTATTATGTCCATTTTTCAATTAAATACATACTACAACCTTCCAAAATCTTTAAACCATTTTATTTGCAGTTAGTTTGACTAGTTCTATTTGTATTTTGTAGAATTACATGGCTCTCAAGCATATAATTGGAACGTAAAGTCATAAAATCACTCAACCAATAAGACAACACTCTCCACCAATATATCCCATGAGAAGTGTGAAATAAATCCTTCAAATAGGGGCATGGACCCTAGTGATAAAAATACAAGTAACCAATCCAATAATCCATCCAAAAGGTATAAATTTATGGTAAAAAAATTAATATTTTATTAAGAAAATTGGGAGAATGAGGATAGGTTGAAACTGAGGTTGTACCCTTGCTATAGGTCTCAAAATATACCCTAATCATTCTCTTATATACACTATGTTTATCAATTATTCAACAATCACATAGTGTATCCACAAAAAGAAAACAATCCCTCTGAATTTGTATAGAAACATGTATGTAACATTAGGTGTAACACATTTAAAAGTCCTTCTACAACAAAACAATTATCTCCATGGTATGAAGTCTCATTCTCACTATTGGAAATACTGAGGTTAATAAATAGTGTCAATTAGAAACATCAACACCTCTTTGAATTCAGGTTCTTCGAGTATAGTAATAGATGCGGCTTGGAAACCTACATTGAGTAATTTTTTAAGTTCTTTTACTAATTCCCTTAATATCATATTCGTTCTTCTTTGTGGTTTCTTTATTGGCTTGGAATTTCATTTGATATAAATGAGATGAGAGTAATTATTTGAAAGAATTCCTTTCATGTTAGTACACTCCCATGAAAAAGTGTCAACATATTACCTCAAAACTTCAATTAGTTGTTCTTATTGTGAACTATCTAATGCAGACTTATATTTCAAGTTTTTTCAGGAAGCATTTCTACAGTTTTTCTACCTATTACCACCTAAGTTAAACTTAGTGGTTTTTTATCAAGTGAGCTTGGTGAACCAGACAGGGTTAACTTGTTCGGACTTCAGAAGACCTGTGGAAGTACTTCTGGGAAGTGCTTGTTGTACTATATCACATGTTCATACCCCATGGGGGAGTTGTAATAAATGTTCTAGCATGATAGTGTCTGTAAAAGACTCGGTCTCTTAGACTTTATTTGTTAATCCAATCATCACATGGTGTTTTTTTCCTTGGTTATTATTGGTTGTTGAATAAACGACTGATAATTTCTGAGTTTTTCACTCCATACCTCCAAAGTTGGGGTGGTCGGCTTGGCATTTGGGCCTATTGAGGTTATTAGAGCCTATGTGTCAAAGTATAAACATGCTAGACATCATTATCAAGTCATATGAACATGTCTAAGTCCCCCTAGGTGTTTTTCAATTTTTCAATTTTTTAGTTTTTTCAGTGTTTTTTATTAAAATTTAATTTTTCCAAAACTTAGGCTATTTTTTAATAGTTTAATTGGAAAAATTGATTTTGTAATAAAAGTGGGCCAAATAATCAGTTTCAGTCATGTAGGTGCTCATTTTCAAACTAAGAGCACCATGTAAACCCATGGACCCACTGTTTCCTAGTATTGAGTGATTTTCCATCACTCACGTCAGAAAGCCCCAAAAATCAATTATTGATTATTTTAATTAATGAATTGATGAATAATGGAGCAAATCCAAAATCATAAATCAGTGGATTCTCAGCCGATTTGATTGAAATTAGTGAGATATGAACCAGATTGATTGGATCTGACAAATTCTTGACTAAAGGAGGTGATCAAATCAGATCCAGAGTTGATCTTCAGCTGTCTTCATGGAGAATTATTCCCTCTCTCTCTCCTCCACACGTGTGGACTCTCTTGGATGCTCTATGGACTGATGTGTCGGTATATGGGTTGATGTGTCAGCTCAATCAAGCCCCCGGTTGACAAGTAGGCTCAGTTCAGCTTCATTTCTGCATTGATGGACTCCCCATCAGCTGATTTCATCTGATTCCATGAGTAATTGCGCCCCCCTAGGTTGGATGGCCCATATTTTGTATATATCATGCTTGAGGCTCCCTCTTCCAAGCTAGTTAGAGCTGGACTGAAGGGCTTGCCATTGTAACTGTCTATTAATCATCATTTGTTGAAATAAAGAGAAGCTTTGGAGGATCAATTGTGGAGTACCTTTCATGTGTGGATTATCATTGTCATGCTGCATTCGAGGTGAAACTGCTATTTTTTCAATTTTTTGCACTTAACTATTGTCTGCCTGAATGGTTATTGAAGTCATAGGGATAGATCATTGTAAGTAAGCTTACTTACTTCTATTTTTCTGCATATGTTTGAATGAGATAATACCTATATGTTAAATAATATTATTTGCATGCTGTATCATCTACTTCTCATATGTATCTTCAGATTTAATGGTTGTGTTTGCAAGAGTTGTTGTGTAGCTTACAGGTTTGCCGTGACTGGAAGATCTATGGTTCAGGTTTGATTCCATTTATTTCCAACAGATATTTCTAATATCGTACCCCTCGGTGCTTCACTACCAAGTTTCCTCTTCAGATCTGCTTCAACAACAAGCACCTCTCCTCCCCTTTCTCTCCTTTAAAAATCTCAAATTTTCTTCAAACTGGTTACTTTTAAGGTTTCTTATTATTCTGATCCATCTCATTAATAAAAATACACATATATATAGTTAGTAATATCCATTCCTAAGTCTATATCTTAGTTTTTCTTTGCACATAAAGTTACATTTTAAGAGATCTAGCTGAAATTACCATATTTTCGCAAGCATTTTAGTGAAAATTCGTAGCTTGTTGTTAAGGTATTTTCATTTTCTGTATGGTAAAATATAATATTCTGCAATAAATTTGCACATCTTATTGGCTTCCCAAAATGAAATCCAATATCCCAAGGAAATCCTGCTTTCCTTGGTTCTTGTTTTCCCCTTTTAACTAGTTTTCAGCTAACTTTTTTGGTTAAAAGTGAGCTGACCCAAAGGTGCTTTCAGAGTGATTTTGGGAATATTTAAGTATTATATGCTTGCTGTTTTTTATCAGGTTTGACATAAATAAAGGAAGCTGCTGTTCGGAAGTGGCCTCAGGAGCGTTCAAATCCCCCCAGGGGTCTCCCATTTGACTAAAACTTTTAATTTCCGCACTTTGTAAGCTCTTGATTTCACTCCGTATAAGGATCAAGAGGAATTATATCAGTTCTCTGATATTGTAACCACTGTTAATAAAAAATAAATTTTGAATAGGCTCTTTCGAGCCCATTCCACATCCCCCCTGGGGGGATTTGCGTCAGTGTCCTTTTGTTTCTTTTTTCTCATTTCATTTCAAGCTAGCATTTATCTAATATGCAGGGTAGTATACTTTATTTCAATGTCAATTTCATATTCCATATTTTATATTTCAAAGTAATCTTAATACTTACCCCATGACTTCCCGAGTGACCCGAAAGGGGAAATAGATTCGTGGTAGGACTAATTAGAAAACTAGAATTGTGTATCTATTTATTTTTTCTATCATTTGTTTTTTATCTATTATCAAATTAACCCCTCCTCGATTCCCCGATTGAAATCCACTTGGATCGAAAGAGGTTCCTGGAGGGTTTTCTTTTAAACAAGAACACCCATTGTAAATTTTACTAAAATTGACGAGACTCCATTGTGTATGCTCTACACTTGGCTGCGGTTCATCTGATCAATTAAGATGTATCAAAATCACTTGAGTGACTAGTGTAATTAGGACTCACTCTCCCAAATTAACAAACCAACAGGTGAAAATCCAACACCTAGATCAAACCATCACGGTGGAAAAATACCCAAAGGAAGCGGGAACTTCTGAAAAGTGACCTCGTGGCACCGATCTCTGTCACACCCTAATGGGTGCGTTACAAACAATAGCCCCAGAGACTCCATTTCAGCCCACATATTCCTTGCCTGTAGCCGTGAAGGTTTAGTTTTGGACATACTCCAAGTACTCTCGGGTATATCTGGAGTCCCCCCTTCACCTAATTTTAATCAACTCACACTTCAAATTTAAATTAAAACGTACCAAGAGGCAATCGCAAAAAACTTCACTCCAAGCACATGCAAGTACATTGTTTCTATTTCTTGAATCCATTCTAAGGCACTGGTTATTTTCTTTCTTTATATATATATTGTGTCTCAGCATTGTGCTTTCATGTGTTCATCTTTGTATCTTGTCATCTTTGATTATTTATAGTTAAATTTCAAACTCCTAAGTAACTCATTCAGTTTAACATCACAACACTAAGTAATTATCCTTAGCAACTTAATAGGGTCTACCCCCCTTGGCTTTGTTAGGAGTTGAGCCTAAACGGAGGATTCAAGAACAAGGTGACAGCCTTGACTCGAGACTTGCCCCCAAGGACACACCGAGTGGCTTGAATATTTCTGCCACATGACCCAGGTGTGTGAAAGGCGGAAACAACTTTTTGGCACCGTTTTTGGGGATAAATCTTTTTATTCCCGAGTACGTCTTAGCTTAAATTTTTTCTAAACAACTAAAAAGATAAAAGCTTTTGATTGATCTAGTCTTTAAAAAACATAAAAATTAAAACTCGATCCATCTGGCGACTCCAATGTCTAACATCCCTTCAAGAATTTCTACCTGAAGAAACCGTCGACAATTATTCAATCCTCTCCCTGATCCCGAAAGGTTTATTAGGGAAAGATTGAATAAGCAGACTTCTCGTAGAAACCTTGAATATTTAGGAGACCAATCCCTCTCAGATATCCATCACATATTTTTAGAGAGTCATACCTTCCAATCTCAAGAAACGACAAAATTTTACAAACCCCTTGACTTTTCTCAGATAGCAAGTGCTCCTCATGACATCCTGAATGATGCTATCAAGAAGCTCCCCATATTCAAGGGAAATAATGCTACCACTACCAAGACTCATCTCTAAAAGTTTGAAAAGCACCTGGTCAGTTACTACAATAATGTTGCCTCTAACCATGAAGATGTCAAAATGAAGCAATTTGCTTTATCCTTAGAGGATGATGGTGCAGAATGGTATGGCGACCTTGGTGATGATTCATATAAAACCCTTAATGAATTCCTAGAATTTTTTAAGAAGAAATGGGGGGAAAAGAAAGAACCAAGACATTTGCTTGCTGCCCTTCATAATATAAAGAAGATGGAAAATGAAACCATTGATGAATTTAATGCTAAGTTTAGACGTGTGGTTGCGGAACTCCCTAGAGAAATCAAGCCAAGGGATTCCTCCATCCTCATATCTTACATCGAAGCTTTCACTGGTGATTTGAGGTACCAGTTAAGGGATAAAGATCCGACCAATGTAAAAACTGCTCAGGATTTGGATGAGAAAATAGAAAAGAATATGCAATCTTCGGGCAAATCCAACATTCTAGGTTACACTAGGGGAAACACTTCGTACAACAAAGAGAAGGGAAAGGCCGTCAAATTAGAGGAAAAGGAAACCTCTAAAGACCCCATGGAAAAAGTAACCAGCCTGATGGAAAAAATGGTTACTAGTCAGAACCAACTCATGGTAAGCCAATCTGTACAATTAAATAATATTCAAAACAGAATAATCATACTGGAAGAAATAATGGACCTAGGAACTTTCAGCCTAAACAGAATCAGGTGTATCGGAAGAAAGAACCTCAACATGAACCTAGGATTCCAAACCAGTTATACTCAACTAACCTGATAGATGAAGTCATTCCATGGTGTAGACCTTGTGATCAATTCCACCTAGAAAACACTTTCTATATAGCAAACCAAGTTATAGAACATGGAATGGCAGAGGTCAGTAATCAGGAAACAACATCAGGCGATTCTGATCATGTGTACATGGTAGGGTGAACCTACCTTTATCAAACCAACATTGGCAGCAGGCCATAGATTACGGTTTCGAGAAGGATCTCCTTTCTAACTTCTATGGTGTAATGCCTTCTCTGGAAGCAATTGAGGAAATGAAGGAGGCCAGGTTCAAGGGAGCTATGTATCGAAGAAGAGAGAAGCCATCACCGTCTAAACAGTACAAGCTAAAGGTAACCACTCCTCCCCTCCGAGATCCTCCTATTGTCCCTGAGTCAAATATTGATATGGGAGAATGGATAAGCAGTGCTAAGATTCATGTTTATGCAACTGATGTCCTTAAAATTCCCGGTCAAAAAGAAAAGTTGTTGAAACCCTTAGAGGATAGTCAAAGTAAAGATCATAATATTATCGAAGAGGATCCTCTTCCTAATAACAATGCTATATTTGAAGCTGGACATATTGAACCTATAGATATGCCTATAGTCCTCAACAGTGTTGATCCGAGAAGAGAAGAGCACCCGCCTTTTTATGTCTCCCTCTTAGTTGATAAACTTCTTCTTCATAACTACATGTTAGATTTAGGTGCTTCATCAAATGTCATGACAAGAAAAGTAACAGAGAAGCTAAATGTAAGGGTCACCTGACCCTACCACAATTTTTGTGCCATGGATGCAGGAGAAGTTGAAGTGGTAGGGATAATCTTAAATTTACATGTCAAGTTAGCCAAGTATCCTGATATCGACATGTCGATGGATGTGGTGGTGATAGATGTTCCAGATAATTGGGGTATGTTGCTATCCAGAAAATGGGCCGCAACTCTTGGTGGGCACATTCAAATGGATTGGACATATGCTACTATACCTGCATCAGAGAACACTAGGGTGATTCTCCACAGAGAAAAGCTGAGGAAATGACATGTAGAAAACCCTAAGAAACATGGAAATGAATTTGTTCATTTCACTAATAATTTTGGAAACTATGGTATTTTGTCAAATTTCATGGCCACTATTAGGGAAAACATTAAAAATGAAAAGATCGATGAAGTTTGGAAAATGTACTTTGACGGGGCTTATTCCAAAACTGGAAAGGGTGCGGGCATCGTGATCATCTCTCCTTCAGATAAAATCTACAATTTTGCATTCAGGTTAGAGTTTGAAGCATCAAACAATGTAGCCGAGTATGAGGCATTGATCCTAGGGTTAGAAAACGCTAAAGATATGGGGATAAATATGTTGAACATAAAGGGTGATTCAGATCTAGTTGTCCTCTAGATTAAGAATCAGTATCAATGCAAAAATGACAGACGAAGAAAGTATAGAAATGCCACATGGGACACTATGGAATGGTTTGATGCACTCAACATTCAAAAGGTTAATAGGGAAATGAATGGGTTAGCAGATAAATTGGCAGTAGCAGCATCCACCCTCCAGCCATTGGATGAAATGATTAATGGGAATGGAAAGATGGAAATTAATTTCAGACCTTCAATACCATATAATATAGACCATTGGAAGGTGTTCAAAGATGATGAGCAACTCTTGAGATTCATCCACAATCTACAAGAGTTCAAAGGTTGCAAGATCAGTTATCAACAAGAAGGTAAAGAGTATCAGGAGTGCGAGGATAATGAAAGGAATCACATCCCGAGTAGCCTTATAGCTTTCGAGAATCTTTTCGATCGACAGGATCATCATAAAAAACAAAAAGAAGAAATAAAATTGGGAATTATATGGAAATAAACATAGGAACTGACAAGGATCCCAAGTTAATAAAAAATGGAAAGGGTACTTCGGAAAAGGAAAGGAAAAATTTGATCAACCTAATCAAAGAGTATAGAGATGTGTTGGCCTTTAGTTATGATGAGCTTAAAGCCTATAGGGAGGATGCGTTTCAACACACTATTCCCCACACAGAAGAAGCTAAGGAGGTCAAACCTTTTCGACAAAAAATTAGGCAAATAAATCCTAAGTTGGCCCCTATTGTGCAGAAGGAACTTCAGAAGATGTTAGCAGAAGGTATTATAGCACCTACAATACATTCATATTGGTGCTCCAACTTAGTTGTTGTCAGAAAAAAGAATGGGTCAATTAGAATATGTATAGATTTTAGAAATCTAAATACATCATGCCTCAAAGATAATTACCCATTACCCAACATGGAAACATTGCTTCAAAGAGTAATAGGATCAGGAATGATTTCCATGTTGGATGGCTTTTTCGGTTATAACCAGGTGTT
The DNA here is from genome assembly GCA_001517045.1 of Pseudotsuga menziesii. NCBI lineage: Eukaryota > Viridiplantae > Streptophyta > Pinopsida > Pinales > Pinaceae > Pseudotsuga > Pseudotsuga menziesii. The sequence continues at coordinate 53,918 of LPNX010268718.1, read as the reverse complement.
GGTAAATAAAGAGGATCAACACAAAACTACATTCACCACACCTTGGGGTGCCTATAAATTTCTAAGAATTCCTTTTGGCTTATTGAATGCTGGTGCCACCTTCCAAAGAGCCATGGATTTTTCCTTCAAAGAAATTATAGGAAAAATAATTGAAATATATCAATATGACTTAACTGTTTTTTCAAAAGAAAGATCTGGCCACATAAGTCATCTTAGGCAGGTTTTTATAAGATGTCGAAAATATGGTATTTCCTTGAATCCCGCCAAGTCAATATTTAGAGTTGATGAAGGCAAGTTGTTGGGGCACATCATTTCTAAAGATGGTGTCAAGGTTGATCCTGAGAGAGTTGAAGCTATTAAGAAAGTCCCCTTGCCTTAGAATCTAAAATCTCTCCAATCCTTTAATGGTCAAATCAATTTCATAAGAAGATTCATCCCAAATTTAGCATAATTAATGAAACCTCTACAAAAGCTATTAAAGAAAGATGCTAAGTTTGAGTGGACGGATGATGGGAAAGTTGCATTCAAGTCCATAAAAAATTCCATATCCATGTCCCCAATCTTGACTAGTCCAAATTATTCCAAAGAATTCTAGATATTTTCCTTTGCCTTAGAAGACACCATTATCAGTGTTTTAATTCAAAAGAATAAGGAGGGACAAGAGCAACCCATATTCTTTATGAGTAGAGCCTTACAAAATTCAGAATTGAATTATACCACGATGGAGAAATAGGCCTATGCTCTTGTCAAGTCCCTTAAACATTTCAAAACTTATATAGGTTACTCCAAAATCATTGGATATGTACCCCATGCAGTTGTCAAAGATATCATGTCTCAGAAGGATTGTCTAGGAGTCAGGGGTAAGTGGGTTTCAAAGATTCAAGAATATGATTTCAAGATAAGACCTACTAATCTAATTAAGGGACATGGCCTTGCAAAGATGTTGACCCAGGGAAATGAAAAAGATTTAGGAATAATCTGCCAGAGCAGCAATTCAGAGCAAAGTGTATCAGACGAGCTTTAGATATTAGAAAAACACCCCTGGTACACTGACATCATATTTTTCCTCCACAACCTTACATGCCCTGATCACTTACTTGGCCAAAAAGAAGGGCATTAAGGTTAAAGGAAACTGAGTATTGTTTGACCAAAGATGGTTTGGGTTGGAGAAACCCCGATGGTTTAATACTTAGATGTGTCGATGAACCTGAGTCCAAGAAACTCATGGTTGAGTTCCATTCAGGATTTTGTGGTGGAAATTTTGCAGCAAAAACAAACACCCACAAAATCCTTAGAGCAGGCTACTATTGGCCAAACCTATTTTCAGATGTGCACAAGGCTGTTAGAGTTTGCCCCCAGTGTTAGTTATTCACCGGAAAGCAACAAATGAGAGCCTTGCCTCTAAATCCAATAGTAGTCCAAGCCCCTTTTCAGCAGTGGGGGCTTGACTTCATCGGTAAGTTTAAGGATAACTTGAGCAATGGTTACTCTTGGGTTCTTACCGCCACGGATTATTTTACCAAGTGGGTAGAGGCAATACCCACCAAGAAGGCAACCGATGCTGTATTTATGGATTTCTTAGAAGATAAGATTATCACAAGATTCGGTGTGCTAGCTAGAATAATCACGGATAATGGCCCATGATTTGTCTCTTCCGAGATGTCATATTTTTGTTTCAAGTACGGCATTATCCTATCTCACTCATCTAATTACTATCCCCAAGGAAATGGTCTATCATAATCAAGTAACAAGAACTTAATGACCATAATCAAAAAAATTGTGGGCGACAATAAGAAGGCTTGGGATAGCAAGATCAAATTAGCATTATGGGCTGACAGGATCACTAAGAAAAGTTCAACCAGGAGGATCCCTTTTGAACTAGTCTACAGCCTTGATGTCACCTTACCAGTCCATCTAAAGCTTCCAGTTTATCAGCTTCTCCAAACCTTTAGCTCAGATCAAGAGGCCATCCAGAATAGAGTAAACCAGTTGATCGAGCTAGATGAGAGCAGAAGAAACTCTCTAGACCATAGTATCGGAAATTCAGACAAGGTCAAGAGAGCCTTTGATAAGAATACCCGGCCAGGGTCCTTCCAAGTAGGTGACACGGTTCTACGTTAGGACAAACGATGGGAAAAACCTGGGAAACATGGAAAGCTCGACAGCTTGTGGTTGGGACCATACATCATCGATGAAATAGCAGGAATGAACTCCTTCTATCTAAATGACTTGGAAGGAGAAAGATTGAGCTTGCCAGTGAATGGTTTCCTCCTCAAGTTGTTTTTCACCAAGACAGTTTGATGCCTTTATTAGCATTGGTGGTTTCAGGGCCAATTTCTAAACCTTGCCCTGCAAGTATTTCTAAATTGCATATATTGTATTGTTGTATCATAGATATTGTTGTATTATAGTTATTTTGTACCATGTTGAAAATTTTCCTTTGTATAGTAGTTTTTGTAAAATATTCCTTTTTGCACATTATAGATTAATTATGTACATTAGTTTCTTTTGTATAGTTAATTTTTTCTTATGTATACACGTTACTGACAAAATCTAATTGCCTTGCAGGACCCAGAGATTCCAGAGTTCTCACATCCTCTCCTTTGAACAAAAGATCAGTCAGAGAATGTGTCCCTAGATGGAGCCAGAATGTTACCACCTAAGTTATACTTAGTGGTTTTTTATCAAGTGAGCCTGGTGAACCAGACAGGGTTAACTTGTTCGGACTTCAGAAGACTTGTGGAAGTACTTCTGGGAAGTGCTTGTTGTACTATATCACATGTTCATACCCCATGGGGGAGTTGTAATAAATGTTCTAGCATGATAGTGTCTGTAAAAGACTCAGTCTCTTAGACTTTATTTTTCAATCCGATCAGCCCAGGGTGTTTTTTCCCTTGGTTATTATTGGTTGTTGAATAAACGACTGATAATTTCTGAGTTTTTCACTCCATACCTCCAAAGTTGGGGTGGTCGGCTTGGAATTTGGGCCTATTGAGGTTATTAGAGCATATGTGTCGATGTATAAACATGCTAGACATCATTATCGAGTCATATGAACATGTCTAAGCCCCCCTAGGTGTTTTTCAATTTTTCAATTTTTTAGTTTTTTCATTGTTTTTTATTAAAATTTATTTTTTCCAAAACTTAGGCTATTTTTTAATAGTTTAATTGGAAAAATTGATTTTGTAATAAAAGTGGGCCAAATAATCAGTTTCAGTCATGTAGGTGCTCATTTTCAAGCTAAGAGCACCATGTAAACCCATGGACCCACTGTTTCCTAGTTTTGAGTGATTTTCCATCACTCAGGTCAGAAAGCCCCAAAAATCAATTATTGATTATTTTAATCAATAAATTGATGAATAATGGAGCATATCCAAAATCATAAATCAATGGATTCTCAGCCAATTTGATTGAAATCAGTTAGATCTGAAGCAGATTGACTAGATCTGACAAATCCTTGACTGAAGGAGGTGATCAAATCAGATCCAGAGTTGATCTTCAGCTATCTTCATGGGGAATTGCGCCCTCTCTCTCTCCTCCACACGTGTTGACTCTCCTGGATGCTTTGTGGACTGATGTGTCAGTGTATGGGTTGATGTGTTAGCTCAATCAATCCCTCGGTTGACAAGTAGGCTCAGTTTAGCTTTAGTTCTGCATTGATGGAATCCCCATCAGCTGATTTCATCTGATTCCATGAGGAATTGCACCCCCCCTGGGCTAGATGGCCTGTATTTTGTATATATCCCGCGTGAGGATCCCTCTTCCAAGCTAGTTAGAGATGGACTGAAGGGCTTGTCATTGTAACTGTCTATTGATCATCATTTGTTGAAATAAAGAGAATCTTTGGAGGATCAATTGTGGAGTACCTTTCATGTGTGGATTATCATTGTCATGCTGCATTCGAGGTGAAACTTCTATTTTTTCAATTTTTTGCACTTAACTATTGTCTGCCTGAATGGTTATTGAAATCATAAGGATAGATCATTGTAAGTAAGATTACTTATTTCTATTTTGCTGCATATTTTTGAATGAGCTAATACATGTATGTTAAATAATATTATTTGCATGCTGTATCATCTACTTCTCGTATGTATCTTCAGATTTAATGGTTTTGTTTGCAGGAGTTGTTGTGTAGCTTACAGGTTTGTCGTGACTGGAATATCTATGGTTCAGGTTTGATTCCATTGATTTCCAACAGATATTGCTAAGATCATGCCCCTTGGTGCTTCACTACCAAGTTTCCTCTACAGATCTGCTTCAACAACAAGCACCTCTCCTCCCCTTTCGCTCCTTTAAAAATCTCAAATTTTCTTCAAATTGGTTACTTTTAAGGTTTCTTATTACTCTGATATGTCTCATTAAGAAAAATACACATATATATAGTTAGTAATATCCCTTCCTAATTCTAGATCTTAGTTTTTTTTTGCACATAGAGTTAAATTTTAAGAGATCTAGCTGAAATTACCATATTTTCGCAAGCATTTTAGTGAAAATTCGTAGCTTGCTGTTAAGGTAGTTTCATTTGATGTATGGTAAAATTTAATATTCTGCAATAAAATTTCACATCTTATTGGCTTCCCAAAAGGAAATCCAAGATCCCAAGGAAAGCCTGCTTTCCTTGGTTCCTGTTTTCCCCTTTTAACTAGTTTTCAGCTTACCTTTTTTGGTTAAAAGTGAGCTGACCCAAAGGTGATTTCAAAGTGCTTTTGGGAATATTTAAATCTGATATTCTTGCTGTTTTTTATCATGTTTGACAGAAATAAAGGAAGCTTCTGTTCGGAAGTGGCCTCAGGAGCGTTCAAATCCCCCCAGGGGTCTCCCATTTGACTAAAACTTTTAATTTTCGCACTTTGTAAGATCTTGATTTCACTCTGTATAAGGATAAAGAGGAATTATATCAGTTCTATGATATTGTAACCTCTGTTAATAAAAAATAAATTTTTGAATAGGCTCTTTCGAGCCCATTCCCCATCCCCCATCGGGGGATTTGCGTCGGTGTCCTTTTGTTGCTTTTTGCTCATTTCATTTCAATCTATCATTGATCTAATCGGAAGGGTTGTATAATTTATTTCAATATCAATTTCATATTCCATATATTATATTTCAAAGTAATATTAATACTTATCGCATGACTTCCCGAGTGACCCGAAAGAGGAAAGAGATTCGTGGTAGGACTAATTAGAAAACTAGAATTGTGTATCTGTTTCTTTTCTATCATTTGTTTTTTAGCTATTATAAAATTAATCCCTCCTCGATTCCCCGATTCAGATCTACTTGGATCGAAATGGGTTCCTGGAGGGTTTTCTTTTAAACAAGAACACCCATTGTAAAATTTACTAAAATTGACGAGACTCCGGTGTGTATGCTCTACACTTGGATGCGGTTCATCTGATCAGTCAAGATGTATCAAAATCACTTGAGTGACTAGTGTAATTAGGACTCACTCTCCCAAATTAACAAACCAACAGGTGAAAATCCAACACATAGATCAAACCATCACGGTGGCAAAATACCCAAAGGAAGCGTGAAGTTCTGAAAAGTGACCTCGGGGCGCCGATCTCTATCACACCCTAATGGGTGCGTTATGAACAATATCCCTAGAGACTCTATTTCATCCCACATATTCCTTACGGGTAGCCGTGAAGGTTTAGTTTTGGACATACTCCAAGTACTCTTCGGTATATCTGGAGTCCCCCCTTCGCCTAATTTTAATCAAGTCACACTTCAAATTTAACTTAAAACGTACCAAGAGGCAATCACAAAACATTCACTCCAAGCACATGCAAGTACATTGTTTCTATTTTTTGACTCCATTCTAAGGCACTGGTTATTTTCTTGCTTTATATATATATCGTGTCTCAGCATTGTGCTTTCGTGTGTTCATATTTGTATCTTGTCATCTTTGATTATTTATAGTTAAATTTCAAACTCCTAAGTAACTCGGTCAGTTTAACATCACAACACTAAGTAATTATCCTTAGCAACTTAATAGGGTCTACCCCCCTTGGCTTTGTTAGGAGTTGAGCCTAAATGGAGGAGTCAAGAACAAGGTGACATCCTTGACTCGAGACTTGCCCCCAAGGACACATCGAGTGGCTTGAATATTTCTGCCACGTGACCTAGGTGTGTGAAAGGTGGCAACAACTCTACCATATTCAGAAATTGAACAAGTGGGAAATGTTGATAAGAAATAAAATTTTATTTCTTTTGAGGTGCATTTTTCTTGCAAATTCTTATCTAGAAGGTGGTATATAGAATATTGGGACTAAGAGGATGACTGCCCCACAAAATATTGTGGGAAATATGGACTGGTTGAAGTATAAAATAGTCAAATTTGGAGCTTGCACCAAACCTTGATGGATAAATGGGAGAAATGTCCCAAATCAACAAACATTGTGTTATCACTCTAGGAAACTCCTCTAGGTTGTAGCTTGAGGATTCCTCGTAACTTAAAACATTTTTAGGGTTTTCTGACATGGATCAAGTCAGGTGACCTATATAACCTACAACTCTCAAGACATGCATGAAGCTCACTCAATTACAAGGATTTTAGTTACAACTTGTTCAGTAGTTTGACAATAAGGTGCAGGGATGGAGAACTCATCAAGATGGCAGACTTACATACAAAATAGATGCATATAAATGGCTAAATCCTGACAAGGATGGTACTTATAAATAAAATCACATTAACTCACCAATAGGATGACAACTATTAGCTATTAATCAACTTGAAAATAACCTAAATACACATTCAGGCATAAGTATAGTAAAGATAAAGATGATGGCTGAACAAATCATAACAAAAGAACTTATATTTTAGAATGAATAAGACGAGAAGCTTGAAAATAGAATAGGCTTATAAATCCCTGAAGTTGAACCCTTATTATCAAATCGATCTTAGGCTTTATAACCTTTTTACAAAAGTACAGATCCTGAAACTTCGATCTGTTTTCACAAAAATACTCAAAAGTAATATTTTTTCCAAATTAGGGTTTCAAACGCTACCTACCTATTTATCTAACTATAATGAATATTTAGTTCACTGATTTGAACATTAAATAACTGAAGTAGTTTCTAGTGATCACTGCTGCTGGTCCACTGTAATTTAGCTGCTAAAATCTAGCCTTTCGGTGGTTAACTGACGTGATCGTTCTTGCTTAATCCGCCAAAATTTTCTACCCTATCGCCGTGGTCGGCGATAGGAAGCTCTAATCCAAACGATCAAAACCTCAAACATGAATGTGGCCATAGTTTCAATGATTTAAACCACTACTGGTGTGATGGTTAAGCATCGGTGATCGAAAGCTCTAACTCAAATGATCAAAACCTCAAACCTAAATGTGGCCGTAGTGTCGGTGATTTAAACCACTACCGGCGCGATGGTTAAGCATCAGTGATCGGAAGCTCTAACCTAAATGATTGGAACCTCAAAACTGAACACTACTGTAGTGTTGGTGTTTCAAACCATTACTGTCGCAATGGTTAAGAATTAGAGGTTGGGAAGACTAACCACTAATGTGTCAGCGATCAAAACCTCAAACCACTAAAACATGGAAACCTCAAAATTGAATGTTGCCACAGTGTCGGAATTTCAAACCACTACCGTCACAACGATTAAGCATCGGTGATTGAAATCTATAACCACTAATGTGTTGGCAATCGACACCTCAAACCACTAATGCATTGGCGATCAGAACCTCAAAACTGAATGCGTCGGTGCTTTAAACCACTAACTTGTCAGCAATCAAAACCCCAAAACTTAACATGTCAGTGCTTCAAACCACAAGATTCTTCATAGTGTTGGCAGTATAGAGGACTAAACCTCTAAAACGATGGCGTTGAAGAGGATTAAACTTTTGACCTGCTGTAAAAAATGTTCTCTTGGTGGTTAGTGTATGTGTTGCACTCCTTTCTAATATGCCAAAGACGAGCCTTTTCGGTGGCTAATGAGATGTTCTGAGCCTCTCCTAAGCCACCGAAAGCTACAACTTGAGAACTTTTCACCCAAATAAAAAATAGTGGCTTTAAAACTGTTAGTGATATTCACATCCTTTGTTGCATGAGTTAAATTCTTCATACTGTCAATATAAATTATTTTGGGAGATAACATTTGGCTCCTACTTGGGGATGGGAACCTCCCAGCGAGGTCCCAGGAATCCAAGATGAAAAATGCATTTCCCTAAAAGCAACTAAGTAACTTAACACTATCATCTACTGTTCCATTGGGCATGGAGTTTATTTTGAAAGCAAAACAACCTACTATCTACTAATTTACAATAATAAGGCCTTAGAGCCTCAAATAAAATAGAGTTTCAAGAACTACCTATTCATTGGGCCATGAAATACCTCTTCACCTTCCAGATTCTGCAATTTGAAGGTGTTATTCTTATGTGCTTGGGCTATAACAAGAGGGAAAATCCACAAAGAGTCAAATTTTCCATGTTTTCCCTTGTCCTGTCTGATAGCATCCCACTTAAGGACCCAATCTCCGACCTGGAAGTTGTCTACTTTTACTCTTTTGTCAAACATGCCCTTTATCCTATGTTGATGAGCTTCTAATTTTCCTACAACCTGCTCCCTTATTTGTTGTAACTCTACCAAATCCATCATCCTTCTAATCATATCATTTGGTTCATCTTACTCTTCCTGAAAGAACTTTGCCACTAGAATGATGAGCTGCATAGGAAAAATGGCCGCAGTTCCATAAACTAGCTTGAATGGAGAAGTCCCTATGTATCTTTTGTCTATTACCCTATCAGCCCATAAAGCAAACTTAATCTTTGAATCCTAGCTTTTCTGATTTGTCTCTAGCAGTTTCCTAATGATTTTGACTAATATTTTTTTGGATGACTCAGCCAGGCCATTACCTTGGGGATAATAGGATGTGGAGTGCACTAGTTGAATACCCATTGATTCACACATTTTAACTAATGCCCCAGCCTTGAAAGCTGGTGCATTATCAGTTACTAACCTTACTAGGTAGCCAAACCTGCTAAAGATATTCTCATATAAAAGTCTCATGATGACTTGATGAGTGGCATTCATGGTGGGTACTACTTCTATCCATTTGGTAAAGTAGTCAGTGGCTACTAAGATCTATTTATGCTGTCCACTGGAAGATGGATTCATTTCACCTGGAAAGGCCCATTCACCACAATAGGTCTAAGGGGAAGGGACTTGAGCTATTGCTTCCCTATAAATATTTGGCATTGGTCACGGGCCCTTACAAAATTGCATACATCCGCAAAGAGGACTAGCCAATAATACCTTGCTCTTAAGATCTTGTGGGTTGTGTTTTTCCAGTGGTGGTGGCCCCCACATGTGCTGGAATGAAAATGATGCATGACCTGCTCTGCTTCTTCTTTATCTAGACACCTTAGCAAAATTCCAGACTAATCTCTCTAGTACAACAGTTTGTCAATTATGCAAAAATTAACAGATTTCAACTTAAGAGCCCGTGCTTGGTTAGGAGTGAGATCAAGAGAAACTTCTGTTTTTTGCAAAAATTGAATGATACCCGAGTACCACTCACATGAAGATATGTTCTCAGCTACTGATGGAATTTCATTTTGATCTTGATTTACTCCTGCTTTTGCTGCTACCATAGTCTACACCTTTGCTGATTTGACACATGTGAAATTTATTCCAATTAGTTCACAGTTTTCTTTGGCCATGATTTTGGCCAGACCTAGTCCCTTTACTAGCTTGGTGGGTTCCACATCTATATCAAACTCAATGAGTTTGGAAATCCACTTAGCCCTCTTCCCATCAATGTCCGGCTGAGTCAAAACATCCTTCACAGCAGCTGAAGGGACATATGCAATGACCTTTGCATGGAGAATGTAGATTCTTAAAGTTTTCAAAGATTTAATGAGAGCATAAGCTTGCTTCTCAATTGGGTCATACTTCAGCTCAGCATCTCTTAGGTTTCTTCTAAAGAATGCAATTGGATGATCAAGATCCTCATCATTCTTTTGTAGTAGTACAGCTACCACTGTGTCATAAGATGCAAAAGAGAAAGTGTAAAAACCCTTGGTGTAGTCAGGACTAATCATGGTTGGGGCCTCCATAAAATATTTCTTAATGTCTTCAAAAGAGTTTCTTTCCTAGTCATTCCAATTTATTTCTTCATCCTTTTTTAGCATGACTGTTATGTGCTTTACCAGCTCAGAGAAATTAGGAATGAACCTCCTAACAAAGTTTATCTTGCCTAAAAATGACTAAATGTCTCATTTTGACCTTGGTATTGATAGATTTTGGATTGCTTCCACCCTTACCAAGTCTATATTTACACCTTCAGCTAAGACTATGTGGCTTAGGAGCTTTCCTTCATTGAGTGAAAACTGGGACTTCTTGGGGTTTAGTGATATTCCATACCTTCTACACTTTAGAAATAGCTTCCTTAAATGCTGCAAGTGGTCTTGATGGCTATAAGAGTAAACTATTAGGTCATCCAAATATATGAGCACAAATTTATTTTTTTAGCCCTACAAAAGCTAGGTCCATGGCTCTCTGAAAAGTAGCCCCAGCATTCATTAGCCCAAATGGGATTTTAGCATACATGGAGGTGCCCCAGGGGGTGGAAAAGATAGTCTTCTCTTGGTCATCAGGGTGCACAGCAACTTGGTTGTATCCAAAAAATCCATCAAGGAAGGACATAACCCTAGCCCCTGAGACTTTCTGCAATAGGTGTTCCATCTTGCCCAGTGGATAGTTTCCTTTCTTTGAACACTTGTTCATGTTTCTAAAATCCACACACAACCTGATTTGTCCATTTTTATTTCTTACCACTACCAATTTTGCAACCCACTTGGAATACCTGAGGGGGATTATGATCTTACCATTTAAGGAGCTTGTAGATCTCTTTTTCAATCACTGGTAATAAGAGAGGGTTGAAGGGTCTCAGCTTTTGTTTGAAAGGAATACTATCCTTCTCCAAAGGAATTCTATGCTCGATGATATTGGTGTCATAAGTCTTTAGGTCACTATACTCCCAGGAAAAAACATCAGCAAACTCTTTTATCAAGATGAAAAATTTACACTTCTGATCAGCATTCAATCCTATGGAAATATTTATCAGTTTAGGATGCCTTTGAATGCCTATGTTTTTCTCTTGGATAGTAGGATCTAGCTTCTTTTTGGTAGGATTGAAAGGGATTTCATTGTGATTAAACAGTTCTTCGAGTGGTACTAGACCTCAGGGTAAGTAGTTGCTGGGCAATTGGACAATGTTATGATCAGCCACTTTATCTTTTAACTTGAGTTGTTTGGATTCCTCCATGTTTAAGTTTTCCTAGTCTATGTGTATGTTAGAGAATTCATCTACTAACTGAAGGAATTTACTAAGCTCATCATCATTCTCAAACACCCTCCAAAATTTTACATTATCTGGTAGAGAGGGTCTGTACTTGACCAGAACATCATAGATGAGATTAGGGGGTAAAGGAGGAACAAAAAAACTTGCAGGGACAGCTAGGGAATCAGCCATGTGATTCAAATCCCTAGGAATATATGACAGTTCAAAAACATAAATGAGTCTCTGAGTTTCCATACCTCCTCCTTGTAGGCCTTCAGTATGATATTTTTTTGTCTAAAAAGTGTTGTTGACCTGATGTATGATGAGGTCTACATCTCCAAAAATATTTATACACATGATCCCCATCTCTTTGGAAACTTTAACTCCTAGCAGAAAGGCTTCATATTCTGCTATGTTGTTAATGGTTTTAAAATAAATCTTATAAGACAGGTGGATGTTTTCCTTAGATGGGAATATCAATACTACACCTGCACCTATTGAGCTTTGAGTGCTAGCCCCATCAAAATACATGGTCTAGATTGATGTGTTCACTTCTTTGGGTTGTTGACAGGTGGGCTTAGTGAGCTGGACAGATGTCTGCTGAGAATCATCTATTTGCAAAATGCATGACCCAAAATCAGTGTCCACTGCATAGATGGGGTGATTCACTGAGCTGATCTCCTTCCTTATAATGTATGCCAGCTGATTTTCCCTATATAGCCTCTTAGTCTCTCCTCCAAACATCGGAATAGTGGAATATGTGAGATCCATATGAAGGGTGCCACCTAGTCTTTTTATCCATGACCGACATAGCAAGAGACCAAACTTTGGAGGAATATCATCCACTACAATGTCCATCATGATGCTTTTCGAAGGGAGCTAAGTTAGGTTTATAGCAAGGTCTTTGATGAGGCCCAAGCACTTGGCCTTCCTGGATTCAAAGGAGAATAAATCATGGTAGGGCTTGGTGATGCTGAGGCTAAGCTCATCCATAACAGCATTTGGCATTAGGTTATGAGAGGCTCCTGAATCTAGTAGCCAGTTATGGAGGATTTTATCATGTATATTCAAGGATATGTAGAATGATGGGCATGAGTACTTTAGGTATTTGATCATGGGGCCTAGGGTTACCACAAGCTTGTCATCTTGCAGGTTCACAAAGTTAGTGTCAATGTGCAACTTGGGATGAAGGGAATTCAGAATGGAGGACTTGAATGCATGATTCTTCATTAGCTCAATTAAAGAGAAAGGGATTTTCAATTTTTGAATTTCAGACTCAAGGTTGAAAGAATAATGTAGCCTATCTGGAAACCTTACCTCATAAGTTGTAGGTTTGAGTTGGACTTTATCAGGTGTGGATGAAGGTGCTAGTTTCTGCAATTCTTTGTATGGGATAGCCACCTTATTTGGTAAAACAACAACCTTTCTAGCTGGTGTAGCAGGTTGCTTGACAATTACAATACTATTCTTGAGGGGAGCAACCAGCCTAGACCTCAGTCTGTAACCTCCCTGACCATCAGCCTAATAGACAGCCTCTTCAGTGATATGCTCATAAATCAAGGCTTCCTCGTATTCTTCCTATGTCAGAAAAGAACAGTCCACCTCATCCTCCATGCAGCGGATATTGTCTTTAACTTCTCCTTCTTCTTCAATGACTTTTGGGTCTTCTTCTAATACAACATTTTGAAATGGAGCTCTTATCCTCTGATATTCCCCTTGATTTATCTCCCTTCTGAGAATCTTACTTGGCAGGTTTCCTCTTCTATAAGGAACAAAATTTTGATTTTGAGGAGCAAAGTCACTTGGCCCTTTATGCCTCACATGTAGATTTCCTTGGTCCTTCAATTTAGACATTTCAGCAGTCAGTTTATCTAACAGTTTGGTCATTTTTTCAATCTTGTTCTCTGATGTAGAAGCCCCACTAGAGTCTACTAGCTGATTTTTCCTATCTATCTTCCCTTTGACCTTCTGAGATGCCAGAATGTTTGACTCTACCTCTAGGGCAGCATCCTGCATGACTGATAAGGAGGTAGACCTCTTTTCTCTGAGAAGTAGGCAGAAGTTAGAGTCAAAGGAATTTGTATAATTTATCCTAGCTGAAGTATTGGTGGGCTTGATTTCAGTAGGGATCTTGCTGTACATATTGTTGAATCTCTTGGTAAAGTTGGAGACAGAGTCCCCATTTTCTCTTTTTAGGTTGCTGAATTCTATGATATAGTAGAGGTGGTCTCTCCTTTCTCCCCAATTCTTTAGGAAAAATGTCATCTAGGGCCTCTATGTCTACCACTGATCCAACATGCAATTCCTTAAACCACTTCGTAACCTGGCCATCTAGGATTTGCATAAACACCCTAGTCCATACATATTATTGTTCTATGTTAATATTTTCAGCATAGTTGTAAAATGCCTCTAGATGTTCTTCAGTAGTGAAATCCCCTTCCCCTGTAAACTTAGGGATATACTTGAGATAATACCCAGTAGGCATGTCTGGGAGGAGATTTGGAAAAATTAGGGGTGCATACCTAGCTACCAAGATCATTTCCATCTTGGTCAATTGAGGGGCAACCATATTGGAAATGGGTATGGGTAGGGTTGAGGAAGGAAACACTGATGGAGATACTTGTTCGAAAGGTGGTGGTATACTTATCCAAGTGGAGTTACCAGGGATTGGATCTTCACAAGCAACAGTGCTTGAAGATTCCCAAACCCTAGATTTTTCTGATGTATCTAAAAGTTCCTGGGAATTAAGAATTTCAGCAGAAGAAATAATAGCAGAAAAATTTCTTGAAATACCTAATGTAGCTTTTTGTGCAGCACTACTGGTTTGTCTTAGTAAATCCCTATCTCTTCTCAAAATTTCTTCTAGATCTGAAACTGGTGTTGCTGGTGGCCCCTTTGGGTTTTCTTTGGTACTTGGTCTTATTGAAGCCACGTTATATCAATGGAGTCACCAGATAGATGATTACAACCAGAATAGTTTCCAAGCTTTGTCTATCATCAAAGCAAGTTTCTATGTCATCTCCCAAAGAATCTGAGCTTCAGTCTCCTCTCCTTGTCAATGGCACCAATTTGTTATCACTCCAGGAAACTCCTCTAGGTTGTAGCTCAAGGATGCCTAGTAACTTAAAAAAAATTTAGGGTTTTCTGATATGGATCAAGTCAGGTGACCTATATAACCTACCACTCTCAAGACATGCATGAAGCTCACTCAATTACAAGGCTTTTAGTTACAACTGGTTCAGTATTTTGAGAATAAGGTGCAGGGATGGAGAACTCATCAAGATGGCAGACTTACATACAAAACTAATGTTTATAAATGGCTAAATCCTGACAAGGATGGTACTTATAAATCAAATCACATTAAAGCACCAATAGGATGACAGCTATTAACTATTAATCAACTTGAAAATAACCTAAATACACATTCATGCATAAGTACAGTAAAAATAAAGATGATGGCTAAACAAATCATAACAAAAGCGCTTATATTTTAGAATGAACAAGACGAGAAACTTGACAATAGAATAGGCTTATAAATCCCCGAAGTTGAAGCCTTATTATCAAATTGATCTTAGGCTTTATAGCCTTTTTACAAAAGTACAGATCCTGAAACTTCGATCCGTTTTCACAAAAATACTCAAAAGTGATATTTTTTCCAAATTAGGGTTTCAAACCCTGACTAACTATTTGTCTAACTATGATGAAGATTTAGTTCACTGATTTGAACATTAAAAAACTGAAGTAGTTTCTAGTGATCATTGCTGCTGATCCACTGTAATTTAGCCACCAAAAGCTACCGTTTTGACGATTAACTGATCTGATATTTCTTGCTTAATCCATCAGAATTTTATACCCTATCGCCGTGGTCAGATATCGGAAGTTCTAACCTGAACGATCAAAACCTCAAACCTAAATGTGGCTGCAATTTCAGTGATTTAAACCACTACCAGTGCAACGGTTAAGAATCGGCGATCGAAATCTCTAACATGAACGATCAAAACCTCAAACCTGAATGTGGCTGCAGTGTCGACGATTTAAACCACTACCAGCGCGATGGTTAAGCATCGACGATCGAAATATCTAACCTGAATGATCGGAACCTCAAAACTAAATGCTGCTATAGTGTTGACATTTCAAACCATTACCGTCACGATGGTTAAGCATCAGAGGTCGGAAAGACTAACCACTAATGTGTCAACGATCGGAACCTCAAACCACTAAAACATTGAAACCTCAAAACTGAATGCTTCCGTAGTATCGTAATTTTAAACCACTACCGTTGTGATGGTTAAGCGTCAGCGATTGGAAGCTATAACCACTAATGTGTCGGTGATTGGGACCTCAAACCACTAATGCGTCAGTGATCGGAACGTCAAAACTAAACGTGTCGGTGCTTTAAACCACTAACTTGTCGACGATCAGAACCCCAAAACTGAACATGTTCGCACTTCAAACCACAAGTTTCTTCATAGTTTTGGTGGTATAGAGGACTAAACCTCCAAAATGCCATCGTTGTAGAGGATTAAACCTTGAACCTACTGTCAAAAATTTTCTCTCGGTGGTTAGTGTATATGTTGCACTCCTTTCTAATCTACCGAAGATGACCCTTTTCGGTGGCTAATGAGATGTTCTGAGCCTTTCCTAAGCCACTGAAAGCTACAACTTGTGAATTTTTCACCCAAATAAAAAACAACATCTTTCAAACTGTCAGTGATATTCACATCCTTCGTCGCATGAGTTAAATTCTTCATACTGTCAAAATAAATTTTTTTGGGAGATAACACATTGCCTCTGAACCTGCACATAGAAGCAAAAAAGGTTGTTCTCTTGAATGGACACAAGGCTTATCGAAATTATATAGAGGCGTAAAGTACTTTCCTATACACTGGAAACTCACCTATGATCCACAACATAATTCCACCTAAGGACATCCAACCTACCTTTTTTGTATTCCTTAAACATTTGTACAATTAATATGGTGAAAGGGCTTGATATACATGTGGGTTCCAATGGATAATGTTGTAGAGACCAAGTGCACTAATGCACAAAATCCAAGCCACAATAATTAGTGCAAAAATCAAACCCACTCTCTGTGTACCATAGTGTTGCAAGGAAAACAAACAAACTAATCTGAAGCATGTGATAAGAACAATTGCATCTACAAAATATAACTAAAAAATATCTTAGAAGAACCAAAGTAGATAAGGTTAAGCTTTATAATGGGAATTGTAGCAAATTCAATATAATCTACATATGACATTAACATAAAATTATATTATAATATATATTTCAAGGAAAGAGGTCATTTAGAAATATTACACTATATCATAATATCACAATCCATAATATGCAACTCCACATGCCTGGGCTTCCACATTGGTAAATATAACTAGTATTTTATTGAAATGATATGCCACATGTGGCATTACCAAAAAGAGTTGTTTTACTAAGAAGCTATGCAACTATGAGTTCTAGGTAAAAGCAAACATGGATTTGATTCATGGAGTTCAGATACTTCAAGTATCTACAAATGAGTTAGAATGTAGTATGAAACAAAAATTTCAAGGGATGAGAAGAAGCAATAAATGGTTATTTATAAATCCAAAAATGCATCATTTTATAACAATACATAATGTGTGATTCAAGTTTTAACATTCATGGGTTTGTTTTATGAAAGAGCAACATTGAGGTCTGATAAAAATAGGAAAGAGTTAGCATAAAAGTTAGAAATAAGAAATAACAGCAATATAAAATAGCAAAATAGTGGTATTCAACAAATATGGATGAGAAGCCCAACTTATTAATACAACTGTTAAAGGCATGCATATGATAGAAACCGAGAAAGGCTTTCACATGGGGAATTATTTTTTAGTTTCTAAATCTCTACTATGCACAAGATATTCATTGAAAAGAGAGGAATGATGCAAATTTTAATTCTCTTGATCCATGAACTTGTAGTTGTAACTAAAAAAAAAATGAAACAGGAAATAAATCAATTGAGAAGGAAAAAAATATGATTTGGGGGGATTGAACATTTTAAAAGACAAACAAAAAATATAGATAATAAAATTAAACATGACACTTCATAAATAATAATAACAAAAATTATTATTTTCTTCTATGATACTAGGAAGCTTTGTGAGAAGGTAAGAATCAAGACCATCCATCCAAATAGAAAATATAGGCTCAACAGAATCTGGGCAATGCAATATGCTCAATGTATATGACTTATAAGATTTCAGTCCTTCTGGAAAAATGGAGAGCCTTTAGATCTATTGTTGGGATTTTGAGAAACATAGTGCTTAGCCATAATTCAGTGGTTAAGGTAGGGCTAACTTCCTCAGACATAACAAATGCTTGAAGAGACAAAAATACACATGCCTTTTATTAATGCAAGGTAGCTTGTTTCTTCTGAAACTGGAACTCAATGTAGTTTTCAGCTCTCTTCATTGGCTTGCTCCAATGGAAGGGTGCATCCTTGGGAATCATTTGGGTTATCAGATAGCACATGAGAACATTGGTGACCATTTTCCTTACAGGATTATATTTATGGTGGACAATGTGTATAGTCCATTTTTTATGGTGGTTCCAACCTTATCCACCAAGGGGAATTTCCAACTTTCAGTGATGACCTGACTGTTCAATCAGTGCTAGTTTGAAATATATTCAAGAAAATTGTTGATTCTAAATTGATTGGGGGCTAGTTCCTAGAATAAGGATGTCACCGTTCTTTCCTATTTTGGACTAAGGTCCTTTCCTATTTAATGTAAGATGCATTTCCTCTAAAAATAAAAGATAAATGAAACAATAAGATTAGATATTTGGGCTCCATAATAAAAGCATTGGGTGCTAGCTAACACTGCCACATTTATCTTTTATTCATAGGAGAGGAAATTACCTCTAGAACAAACTTACAAAGTGCAATGACATTTTTTGTGATATGAAACAATATATATTGAGATATAGATGTTCACAAAGTTGAAATTGACTACACTATAGACACCATTCCATTTTCCATAGGAATAAAACAGTAAATAAAAATTTAATTGCAAAGTATAGCCAGAAACGATAGATAGGATCATAAAAAAGAATGTGATTTGAAGCATGTGACAGCAATTGTTCATACTCAAACTCAAAGACTACAATTTAGGATACACAATATAGTCTGAAAAATCACCTCCCCATTGTTAACAGTGAACACCTAAGGATATTGTGGAGTAGTTTGAGGCATCAAATATGCCATAGTGTTGGGGCATTCCATTCCCGATTATATGAATTAAAAACTTGTGAAGCATAATTTTGCATCATACTTAAATATCGATATTGTCATGGGGATTGTGGATCCATTGCATACAATTATCTTGTGGTCTCTTGCTTTCCCTGGTATACTTCTTTCAAACATGGTATGGTACATAGAGAAAATCCTTAAAGTGGTTCAAAACCTATAAACTAACTCATCAATACACACATAAATGAAATCTACTTCAAATACCACCTATGAGAAACTAAGGTGCAATTCAATATTGATAAGGACCCATTGTGAACTCCTAAGGTAGAATTGTAAGGAAATCATATGTAATATCTTTGGAATTAAGATATAAATTCACACAATAACACCACACTGTAAATTAAATAAATAAATCAAGTCATGGTTCAAAATATTAGATGTGGCTTCGTTAGATTACTCAATGTAGGTTGCATCTAAAACCTAGTTATTATTTTTTATTAGTAAACAAAATATCATCAGTTTCCCAACAACAATTGAGATGTGGATTCATCGGATTTCCTACACCTTGGTGCTAAACTCCGATGATATAGATTTTTCTCCAATGAGTTGGTTCCATCAGATTTTTGACTAATCATGGATTGGATCCGATGTTCTTTCCATGGCTCCGACGAGCCTGATTCACATCCCAATGTCGCATAACTCTGTTGGAGACATTTACCACCTTACACGCTCATTTTGGTCAATTTGGCCTAGTTAAACCACTATCCTAAGTATTATTGGATTAATTAACATCAGTGAAGCATTAAATGTCATCAGCTAGATCGCATCCACGCCTACCTTTAGTCAAGGAGGATAACTTAGCCTTCTCCTACATTCGGGGACGCTAATTGGAGCACTATGGGGGTGATCTGAGTGATATTAATGCACCTAATTGCTAACTGATGGTTACAATCAGTTAAACAGGACAGGGAAGGCGCCTCCCATCATTAAATTTATTATTTAATGATTATTTAATGAATTGGAGTCAACAGGGGCGCCTCCAACCACTTTTGATGTTCAGTTACACTTCAGTTAACCTCATAGGGGTTCATTGGAGCCATTGAAGCACTACCACTTGATGGTTGGCTCGCTATGACATGTATCTGATCTCTTTCAGTTGAGACTCATTCATTTATTGCACTCTGACTTCAGTTAGGGCTCAGTTGAGTTAATTAGGGTTTTGATCAGTGGTTAACTTGAGTGTTGACTGTGGCTTACATTCAGTTAAGCTAGACTCACTCATTCAATTCAAATGACCTCCTTAGGAATTCGAATTACTTCTCATTCATGCTTGTAGCATGACATTGTAATGTAATTTATCATTCTTTGTGTGAATATACAGTGCAGAAACTCATTTTGTATCCCTTTTTCACCTTTTTCATGAATTATTGTCATTAATCTATTGATGAGACTGTGTTTAGTCCCTAGATGACTGTGCAAGTTTAATAAACTCATCAGATATTTGATGAAGCAAAGTCAGAAATTCAACATTGCAGTTGACGCTATGCAGTCAGAACTTCAACATCAAGATGTCGGATATTTGACAACCTATCTGACGAAGCATAGTCGGAAATTCGACATTACGAAGTCGAAAGTTCGAAATTATGTGGTCAGATATTCGACAACCTATTCGACGAGACAAAGTAAAAAATTCATCAATTCATGGATGAAACACTTCTCCATATTAGCTTGATACTCTGTCAAATTGTCAACGAACTTCCAAATGGAGTTGAATATTTGACTAAGTCCCACCGACGACAAAAAAAAATGTGGTTATCTAAAAACACAAACATGTCTATTGAAGTTCAGACAATGCATGCATCAAATTTTGGGCTCAAATTTTTTTGTGTCATTCTCATTGATGTAAAAAAAATATGTTACATTCAAAAATTTTATTGGCTCTAGCACACATCCTCGATTTCTAAGGATGCATATTTATGTATAAAGGTTAACCCAATGAATTCTAAACTATACATGTATAAGTACATACTTTAAGCATGATTTGAGCCTTAATTCCGTGTATGGTTTGGATCTATGATCCGGGTGCCCTGGTACACAACAGGGACAACAGTTCGATTGAATGAACTGAGTACTATTATGGAAGAAGCATATGAAGAATAAGTAAAGTGGGAAATACACTACACACAAAAAAATGCAAGAATTTAAACCAATCTTTGTTACTTCATTACTTCTTTATTATGCTCATTACTTTGATTGTATATTACACTAATGTGCATGATTAAGTAGGGTGCTGAGAACAATTGGGTTGTATTCCCATTACGTTCAGTTACAAAAGAAGCTGGAACGGTTCATAAGTTGAACCACAACATAAGACTAGAAGATAGAGAGACAATCTATTGTAGTCGTGTCGATCGTTGGTGTCGACGATGCATGTTGATTTCCTAAAAATGTCAAGGTCGAGTCGAGGTTCAGAATTTTTGAAGTTGATTTTGATCCTATCGGAGTCAACAAACAATGCCAACCGTTAGGTGGATCATACCTTCTTCCTTAAGAAACAATGGTCCCCATTGTTTACTCGGACAAATGAGGAAAATTGTTTATTAGATCAGTAGCATAGTACCACTTTCATTATGCTGGGAGTTGTCCAGATTTAGCCACCTGAAATAAGGGAATTGCATTCATCCTTGGTTATTATGTTCCAACAGTGGTGCATGGTATGGTCGAAGTAAATATAGATTAAATACTAGATGCATACCCAAGCTTGAAGGAATGTCGAGCTGAATTTTTTTTTCTCCAACCTGCTTAAGGATAATGTATGGACCATATCGCAAAATTTTCAGTTTCCTATATGGACCAGTGAAGCATTCCTTCTTGAGATGCAACTAGACCTGATATCCAATTTGAAATGAATGAGGAATATGATGCTTATAATTTTGGGACATAGATTTTGCATTAGCGTATTGCAACATTTCCTCTACTTGTTTCTGGATGTTGTAAGTTTGATCTCAAAACTTGAATGATTTTTCAATTACTCATCGATAATAGTCAGTGGTGTTATACTATGTAAAGGAACTAATCAAGTTGATGGGTGTTGGATCAGGGCCCCGCAGCTACAGGAAAAGATGCTATATCAGAGTAAGAAAGTCAAAGGAAACAGTACCTGAAGTAGATGAGAAGAGAGCTCAACCACTGCACTTAAGGCAGCGGCGGCGACAGGAGGGATCAACTACCCTCATGAATGGAGAAGGAGAAACAGGACGAGGTATTAAAGACAGAGGACAGAAGGGGAGAAACCGAGGAAGAGGCACCCATACCTACGATCAGCACCGAAAATCGTGAAATACTGCAGAAAGCTGCAGCGTGACCAGTAAGCGGCAGTTCAAAGTACAGATAGGCCAACTGTCACAGTTAGGGTTTTGGGTTACTGTTGGGAAAGGCCCACAGTGTTGTATCATGGTGAGACCTTCGGGCCACCTATTTAAACATGTATTTTGTATTATGAAGGGTTAGCTAGTTAGATGGTCAGTTGATTAGTTAGTTAGTCAGTTAGCTGGCTAGTTGATTGGTCGTCTGTATTGTAAGACCTTGAGAAAGAGTCGAGCTCTGGTTCTGTATTCAGTCTGTACTTATCTTACTGTAACTAGTGGCCGACTCCTTGAGCATGAATGTAACAATCCATAGGGATTGAGAGAGAGAGAAAGGATATATTGTAAGAAGAAATAATTATAGAAGAAAAGATATCTAAGAGAGAAGGGCTCCCAGCTGAGTGCGTGGAGTTTCCCAGAAGATATCAAGCTGCATAATAAGTTGCAGTGGAAGTGTGTTACTCTCTCCAGATATAATATAAACATAGTTCCCATGGACATAGCTTCCTCCTTGAAAGTGAACCACGTAAAATCCGGGTGTTGTGCGACTGATTCATGTGATTGTGCTATACTTATTTGCTATATTTTATTCATTACATGAATGTTGCTTATCAGTTAATGAATGTATGTATGCTATCCTTTAGTTTATAGTAACAGAGAAGGTTAAATGCAAGTTGAATGTGTTAAGTATTCTGTATATGAGTTATCAATGCTTGATTCACGACAACTAACAGTTACAGTGTTAAGTGACTTCTGTATATGAGTTCAACGAGTTGAGCGTGATTGATGTTAAGCATGTTAAGTTGTAGAAGTTTAAGCGAGGTTGTTTAAACACCTTAATGAAGGTTAACTGAGCTATTATACCCAAAGAGGAAGCCTCTGGACCTTGAGAGTTGATGAGCATATTGAGTCTTACTGTAGGAAATATTGCAGCATAGAAAGGAGACAACGCACTCTCGAAGGAGCTGCCGTGTGAGATATTGCAAGTTAGGGTTGAGAAAAGGAGAAGGTTGCGCATCGTCTTAGAAGCTACGTTGCGATAAGAGCCATTTCGATAGTAGGGTCAGCTAGGAAGAGAGAAATAGCCTGTGCTGAGATACCCCACTGGTTAAGAAGATTCAAGATAATCTAGGATGCTACAGAACCTGGTTGAGGAAATGTGATTCTTTAGCCACCCCATCTAGGATCACTTCGGGTGAGACTTCAGGCTGTTCTGTGGTCTGTCGTCGAAAGGGCCAGTGAGCTAGGGGTTTTTTTGGTACAATAAAGTAAACCCGGGTCTGCATAGAGTTTGAACCAACAAATGGTTTCGTCGCCAGTTTTGAACAAATTGAAGAGCTGATGTTCTATTGGCATCCTACTAAAGAAGAACTTAACCAGTGGGTTGAGTCTAAGGAAAGAGAATTTGCTGCACAAGAAAAAAAAAGTCCTAGGCTTAGTATAGAGGACTGGTTACAGAAACATATCTTCACAGACTTGGATGAGATATTTTTTGTGACCTATGCAAATGATTTGTACGATTAGTTGTCAAAGTTGAATGATAAGCATGTATTCAAGAAGAAAAGGAACATTGTCTAGACACCGGAGCTGATTCACACTGTGAAGAGCGTAGATAATCCCATTTCTTGGGCAGTAGAATTCTGGCTTGCGAGTTTGCTGGAAGGTTTCATTACAGAGTTTGCAGTTGATCAAAGAAAGAGTTTCAGTGAAGCAGAAAGGTACTTCTTCAAAGGATATCGTGGTAAGTACTTGAACTCTTTAAATTTGTTCCTTAAGATGTTATTGCATGAAAAAGGAGTACTGGATATATTCTCAGATGAATAAGTTAAGTAAGTGTAAGGTCACAAGATTTTGAGAGTGATTCTGAAGAAATTGGATGTACACGTAGCGGTAAAAGATATAAAGTAGATTTCAGATCTTCCTTCTTTGAAGACAGTTCAGACAGTCCTAGAGAACAGAGTCAAAGTAATAGAGAAAGAACAACAGGGGGTATCCCTTACCACCCTTATACCCCATAGAAATCGATCGAGACTCAGAATAATCCTGTAGGAACTCCATCTAGTAGTTCACACACAGTACATACTACATTTACACCGCCAAGTGGTAGTAATACAACAAACCAAAATCCACCTCATAGAAATAGAATGGGGATGACATGAAATTGCCTACCTTCAGGGATACAGGGGCAGAAGACCCAAAACATCATTGGTTCCTATGTGAAGCTATATGGACCATTAAACAGATCCAGGATGACAATACTAAGCTTGTCCAGTTGGCTACCACACTTAGAGAAAGAGCTTTAACATGGTATATGAAGTATACATCAGCGTAGATTAAAACACTTGTAGAGGTCAGGACCGCAATGATTAAGGAATTTAAGAAACCTAAATCTGAGTCACAATGTATCACAAAACTTAAAGACATCAAACAGTTACCCACAGAGTCAGTATGGGATTTCGAAAAAAAATTTAAAGCTCTTATAGACCAAGTTAGTTTTGAGTTTGTGCTGGAGCAGCATAAGGAATGGTTCATCGCAGCACTGCTCCCTCATATCATAATTCCACTAATGCAACAGAAACTCCATATGTAGGATGAAGCATTGGAGATGGCAATGAAACTAGAGGCTTCACCTCTAGCTGAGACTAGTGGAGGTATGAAAAAC
Organism: Pseudotsuga menziesii; assembly: GCA_001517045.1. Lineage (NCBI taxonomy): Eukaryota > Viridiplantae > Streptophyta > Pinopsida > Pinales > Pinaceae > Pseudotsuga > Pseudotsuga menziesii. Next base: position 29,367 of record LPNX010268718.1, on the reverse strand, counting down.
TTACAGAACCAGTTAGCCAATCTCACTTTACAGTTACATGAGATTAAGAAAGGAAAAGAGGTTGAACAAGAATTATGGTGTAGAAAGTGTAAAGGACATGGCCATACCAAATATAATTTTCCAGTATTTGTTGAGTATCTAGCAAGTGGGGCTCCTAACCCCTTAGTACAGACTCGAGGGCCATGGTGTGAAATATGTAGAACAAGAGGACATAGACCACATGAATGCCCTTTACTTCAGAAGTATGTACAAACTCTTAAGAATTTATACTGTAACTTATGTAAGTCAGTAGGACATGATGAAAAAAATTGCAGAGCTTATGATCTCATGATAGAGAGAAAACATGACTTCTACAGAGTCTAGTCAAATACATCAGGACCATCAGTAGGACCATAGCATGAACCGGCTCATGATGGCTGTGGTGGAGGATTCAGAGGACGAGGCCGTGGTGGAGGATTTGGCCGTGACCGTGTATCGATTATTTTTTACAAATGTGGAGCTGTAGGACATTATGCTAGAGATTGTCAGAACCCTACTACAACATGTAAGTATTGCAATTCCTATGATCATATTATAGAAGAATGTCCTATCTTGTTAGCCAATATTAAGGACCCTAAGCCAGCAGTAAACCAGAATATTCATCTTATTGCTGCTGAGCAGAAAGAACTAGAACCAAGAGTAAATATTGTGACTCGCAGTGGTGCTTCTACTAGTGGGGCATCGCAGGATGCCGAAAATAATACAGGTCCAAAGTGGGTGCGTAAAGAAACTGATAAATCTACACCACTTGACCTGTAGAAGAGAAAAGAAACATTTCAGCAAGCTAAAAATTTCTTAACTAAACCTATACCATCAGGATCGTAGACATGGCCTTATAGGGGCGTACAACAACAAAAACCTTGTGGCGTTAGTCCTGTGCAGACATCGCAGGCTACCACATCGGGAAGGTGCAAAGAGGTTGAGTTGACAGGAAGTGTACAATCCTTCCTGCGGAGCTACTTGAAACTCATAAGAAATGAGAAATCCATAGGAGAGATTCAACGCATCATAGATCAGTATCAGCAGTCTTCTTCTGTGAGCACTACGCAGTGTGCTGTTCATAATATTATAGGCCATACAAGAACAGGAAGAGAAATGAGACTCATAGCACAAATTGGAGAGTTTGAAATGGATGAGGTAATCCTAGATTTAGGATCAAAGGTAAATGTTCTTTCTAAACAAACATGGGAACATATGGGTAGCCCTAAGTTAGCCAGATCACCTATCCATCTGCGACTAGCCAATTAGCAGAGGGTATCACCACTGGGTCGATTACTGCAAGTACCAATTGATATTGACGGAGTTCACAGCTTTGCAGATTTTGAAGTCATAGAAATTATTGGCGATAGCAGACCGTACCCAGCTTTATTAGGTACTGATTGGGCAATTGATAACATGGTTTTTATCGATTTGAAGAAAATACAAATGACCTTTGAGGATAAACAGATTCGAGTCATCGCACCATTGGATCCTTTTTAGGGTCCTCGATACATTGAACCTATTAGAGTAGAGGAAGAGGTGCGTAATATGGAGAGCTTCTATCAGATGACTGCTAACCAGAGTGATTATATCAACCCCACCGTAGAAGGAAATATTAGTTGGCGATGCGATAGCTCATGCGCATTGGATTCGGATGTTGGTTTAGAAAATTGGAATAATAGACTTTACGAAGTCTCAACTCGTGGATGTGCATTTATGACTAAGTCACTGCGATGGATTGGCACAGAGGTTAAGGATATTCCATCGTTAGATGGATTAGTGGATGTCAATGACCTTTTACAGTAGTTTGAGCAGGAAATCCCTCATGAGCAGAGGATGGCAACTATTGAACTTGTAGTAAGAGCCACACCTGCAAGATGGTGGCATGCACATAAAGAAAATATCACATCATGGGATGATTTTAAGAGATTGATGGCGATAAGATTCTCTAATGACAAGGAGCGTTTCCAGCAGAAATATACAGGAGAAAGTGACCCCACGTCACATATTAAGATTTGTGAACAGAACTGGTTGGACATTCCAAAGGATGAATGGGTTCACCTATTCATTCACACTTTAGACACAGTCCCAAGGAATTAGTACACTGAGACAGAGTTGCACAGAGGAACAATTACATGGCTAGTTATGATAGACAACTTTCTACTCACTTTCACTTTTGAATCTGAGTACCCAAGAATTGATCAGGCTCTAGAGATTATAAAGACTAAGATATTTGATGACTGTACCCTACGAGTGTCTGCTCAACTTGATTGGGATATCTAGTTAGAACATGCGCTAGAGTGCTACAACTTCGCAGAAGAGCCAGGTGATGAGGATGAGAATCCTCGCAGTATCAACATTCCAGAGTCAAAAGGGACTCGCGAAGTTGAGGGACCAAAGCTATACATTCCAGCTGTCACAGAGCCTATTAAGATTAAAAAGATAAATATTGGCACAAAAGCATAACCAAAGTTTGCCTCTATTGGAGACTATTGGGATGACGAAACGATAGGACACACCACAGATCTGTTACATGACTATCAGGACTTATTTCCCACTAAGTTTACATAAATGAAGGGAATAGTAGGAGATTTGGGAGTCATGCAGATACCTTTGAAAGAGGATGCTAGGCCAGTTAAGCAGCGTGCATATAGATTAAATCCTCGTTATAAATAAAAAGTTAAGGATGAGATTGATAATATGCTAGCAGCAGGCATCATTGAACCAGTCGAAGAGAGCGAATGGGTTAGTCCCATGGTTGTGTAGGAAAAGAAAAATAAAGGAGAAATCAGGATTTTTGTCGATTTACACAAACTCAATGATGCATTGCTTCATGACCCGTTTCCGACACCTTTTACTGATGAAGTTTTAGACAATGTAGGAGGACAGGAGATCTACTCATTCACTGATGGATTTTCAGGCTATCACCATATAAGAATCCAATTAGAGGATCGACATAAGACCACCTTTGCGACAGAATGGGGCTCATTCTAGTATACGGTAATTCCCTTTGGTCTTAAAAATGCACGAGCTATCTTTTCTAGAGTAGTAGTTGTTGTCTTTAAGGAATACATCCATAAATTATTAGAAGTATATTTCGATGATTGGACTGTATTTGGATTAATAAAACATCATATAGGAGATTTAAGGCTCATGTTAGAGAAATGTAGGCAATATCATATTTCTCTTAACTTGAAGAAATGTATATTCTGTGCACCATTTGGTATTTTTTTTGGGTCATATTGTTTGCAGACAAGGCTTGATGGTATATCCCGCAAAGATTGCCATCATTGTAAATCTTTCAGCACCCAACTCAGTCAAGCAGTTGAGAACAATGCTTGGTCATACAGGGTATTATAGAAAATTCATCAAAGGCTATGCAAAGATCACATCACCTATGGAAAAGCTGTTAAATAAAGAAGCGAAATTCCTATGGAATGAGGAATGCCAGAAAAGTTTAGACACTCTTAAAGAGAATATGGTCAAAGCACCCATATTAGTATTTCTAGATTGGGACAAACCATTTCATGTACATGTGGATGCATCTGGCATCGCATTGGGGATTGTCTTAACACAGCTAGGAGACGGGGGTATCGATCAATCTATCGCGTACTCAAGCAGAAAGTTATCTACTGGAGAAAAGAACTACACCACTACAGAAAGAGAAGGATTAGCTATGGTGTATGCTCTACATAAGTTCAAGACACATTGGTTGGGGCCATATCAGATTCAGCAGGTCACAGAAGGAGGTGTCATTCAGCTCAGTAAACTGAACGGGGTGCTTGTTCCTACTTTAATTAATGGCAGTAGGATTAAGGTTTATAGTGATGGCCACTCCACCTCCCATCCCTAACTTAGAGAACTAAGTGGTGCAGATGTCCAATGTAGTTGAAAGGAGGCATCACACCCATAATTAGTCTACACCCCTTTAAAAAAAAAAATGTTCTAAAGGAATCACAGCAGCTGTTATGGAGATAAATTCCTATGGATTGGGGTACCACAACAAACATCTAGACTCCAGAAATCAATATTTCCCAATATGTAATAGAAATAAAAACATATAACACTAAAGGATCGAACCTCGTACCTTATTCCGGACGGTTGAAGTAGATGCCCGTTGAGCTTTCCAATCTTCAGCTTGAATTGTTATAGCACGTCCTCAACAACAAGTAAACAATACAAGCATACTATATTTCATGGTGTTAGATCTATTCTAGCATATATAATCAATAATGTATAAGCATTTGACATATTCCAATGGATAAAATATTCATTCAAGTACACATTACTGGACAGGAAAAGATATTTCTATTAATATGAATCAGATATTACAAGTGACAACCTCTGACGACATATCTGCGAACCGGAGAAATTGAATCCCCCACTTGGGCCTCCACCACCTCAATCCTCCATCACTTCGATAGCAAGCTTACTAGAAAAAGGAAATCTTGGGAAGAACACAACAGTGCTCCAAGGGGCAAAGGGATGCAGACTCAAGCATAAGTTCTGGCAACAATGGACTATAGTTTCATTACTCTCAATTCTCTCGTATCTCTCCCCTGCTTTCAATGTATCAAGGGGTTCCTTATATAGCTTTTCAAAGGGATACTAAAGGGTCAAATCCGAGCGATCTGAAGGCATATGGAAGGCCAGGAGTCGAATGAGTCAGATCCAATTCAAGGAAACTTCCAAAAGGATTTGGATTATGCACACATCCCGATGTACGCGACTATAGGGGTAAAACCCGTGTATGTACGCGGTTATCGGGGAAAAAGACGCGTATATCATAGTTTATAATGTTTTTAGGGATGGTCATTGATACATCAAAAGACAAAAAATGGTCCATAGGGGCTAATGAGTCTGCAGCGAGACAGGGGAAGGCCATACAATGTGTGATTCACCTAGTGGGGTGAAAATCTCTATAACAGATGCCCCCTAATGTATGAGATCAGAGGGGTTATACGATGGCCAAAATACATTATAAGTCCATCCCATAAGTGAAGTGATGAAGGTACCCAAATGGAAGACCAGCCACCCAATCAGCATAATAGCA
>LPNX010268718.1:0-19207 GCA_001517045.1 Pseudotsuga menziesii | reverse complement strand
GAGAGAGAGAGAGAGAGAGAGAGAGAGAGAGAGAGAGAGAGAGAGAGAGAGAGAGAGAAACGATATATTGTAATAAGAAAGCATTATAGAAGAAAAGAGATCTAAGAGAGAAGGGTTCCCAGCTGAGTGCGTGGAGTTTCCCAGAAGATCTCAAGATGCATAATAGGTTACAGCAGAACTATGTTACTCTCTCCAGATATAATATAAACACAGTTCCCGTGGACGTAGCTTCCTCCCTAGAAGTGAACCACGTAAAATCCGGTTGTTGTGCGACTGATTCATGTGATTGTGCTATACTTATTTTCTCTCTGTTATTCATTACATGAACATTGCTTATCAGTTAATGAATGTATGTATTCTATCCTTCAGTTTACAGTAATAGAGAAGGTTAAATGCAAGTTGAATGTGTTAAGTATTATGTATATGAGTTATCAGTGCTTGATTCACGACATCTAACAATTACAGTGTTAAGTGACTTTTGTATATGAGTTCAGCGAGTTGAGCGTGATTGGTGTTAAGCATGTTAAGCTATATAAGTTTAAGAGAGGTTGTTTAAACACCTTAATGAAGGCTAAATGAGCTATTATACCTAGAGAGGAAGCCTCTGGACCTTGAGAGTTGACGAGCATATTGAGTCTTACTGTAGGAAATATCGCAGCGTAGAAAGGTGATATCGCACTGTCGAAGGAGCTGCAGTGTGAGATATCGCAAGTTAGGGTTGAGCAAAGGAGAAGGTTCCACATTGTCTTAGAAGCTGCGATGCAATAAGAGCCAGTCCGATAGCAAGGTTAGCTAGGAAGAGAGAAATAGCTTGTGCTGAGAGACCCCACTGGTTAAGAATAGTCAAGAAAATCCAGGATGCTACAGAACTTGGTTGAGGAAACATGATTCTTTAGCCACCCCATCTAGGATCACTTTGGGTGAGACTTTAGTTCATTCTACGGTCTGTCGCTGAAAGGGCTAGTGATCTAGGGGTTTTGTTGGTACAATAAAGTAAACTCGGGTCTGCATAGAGTTTGAACCAAGAATGGAAACTTAGGGTTGAAATTCATAACTCTAGATCTCAAATTGACTCTTGACCATAGAGTTGTGCTAAACACAACTGTAATTGTCATGTATATATGGGAGACTTTCATCCCATGTATGACAATGCTTGTCGTTGTACATGTAGAGTAGTTGTATTAACAAGCAATTCACAACTTCTATCAGTTTGAGGATGGATGGATGTTGATATGGAGAGTCTCATGTCGAGCTATTTCTAGAGAGTCTTCCAAAATATGTTGAGAAATATGGCATCTTTGTCAGAAATGATGGTTGTCCGTAAGCCATAATGTTTCCAGACATATTAGAAGAAGAGCTAACAAGTATGATGCGCGGTTGTACTCCTCTTGCATGGAATGAGAATAACCATATTGGAAAATCTATCGACTACTACCAATATTGTGTCATGTTGATATTCGACAGTAGGATATCCCGTCAAGAAGTCCATAGAAAGAGATTCCCATGGTTGACTCGAAACCGAAAATGGTGTATACAATCCTTGTCGTGGATTCAGGGACTTAGCAATGACAAAATTAACACATCATTGAATGTACCTATTGATTCTATATTTAAGTGAAGGCCAATAAAAAAAAATTGGTGGAAGAAAATGGTATTTTCTACTCCAAAGTGCCCTGTAGTCTTGCTATAGTGCACGCCTAAGATGAGACTATGTCGGTGCTCACCTTTCGGTACATAAAGTTGTCTAAGATTGTCTAGAAAGATATCTTTTAAGAAATAGTCAATAGTGGATGGCAGGTCGATTTGAAGTCGTTGATAAATTGTGTAAAAATCGTAGTCTACCGAGTGCAATCGAGGCCAAGTAGTGGTGTTGTATCCCTTCATACTCATCACTATAAAAAGTAGAGTAATGGGTGGTCGAATTAGAAAATAAACTCCAACATTGGATTTATATTTTCGATACTTAATTACCAACTTAAATTGTTGTAGGTAATTACTCCACTTGAGTTGTCGAGTTTTTTGTAACTTTGACTAGGACAGGGAAACCTATAAAGGCTTGTGGTCAGTAACAATGACCGTCTCCTTTCCAAGAATGTAATGTCTCCATTGCTTAAGGTCTTTCACAATGGCATACAATTCATTTTCATACATCAAATTATTTCGGATGGTGTCATTGAAAGTTTCATAATGAAAAGTGACTGGATGACCATACTAAGCGATCACTACGCCTAAAGGATAGTCCAATGTGTCTGTCTCAATTTCAAAAGGTTAATGCAAATCAGGTAACACAACTACTGGTGCAATATAAATCTTTTGTTTGGGTTTCTCAAAAGATTGTTGTTGTGTCGATTTCCATTTGAAGATAGGTTTCCCATTTCCCTTAGTCAACCGATTCAAAGGCCAAGCTATGTGACTGAAGGCGAGTATGAATCATCGATAAAAAATCACCAAACCAAGAAAAATTCTTAGTTCGTGAATGTTTTGAGTAATGGGACAATATCTAAGGATTTTTATTTTTTCTAGATCGACATGAATTCCTACAGAGTCGATTACATACCCCATATATTTGATGTTTTTCATCACAAATGTGTATTTTTCCATGTTAAAATATAGTTGATGTTGTCGAAGAGTTTCGAGTACTTGTCGAAACTATTAGACATATCGTTCCCATGATCAACTGAAAATCAAGATATCGTCTAGATAGACAATGACACACTATCTTATGAAAGGTTGAAGAATGTCATCGATATATTACATGAATGTCATGGGTGCATTGGCTAAGCCGAAAGGAATGACTAACCATTTAAACAATCCTTCCTTGGTTTTGAAATCATTATTTTTCCACTCATCGGTGGGATCGATTGAAATTTCATGATATCTCGACTTGAGTTCAATATTAGTAAATAACTTAACACCTTTCAGACAATCGATAAGTTTGTCTATCCTTAGAAGAGGGTATCTATTCTTTACCAAAATCTTCTTGAGTGCTCAATAATCGATTAAGAATGCGCCAATTCCCATCTTTCTTTGGAACGAGGAGGACTGAAATTCCACAAGGATAGTAGTTGGGTCGGACTGAACGTTGACAATCAACTCTTGAATCTGTCTATGAATCTCTTCATTCTCGATAAAAGATGTTATGTAAAAATATGAATTAGATAACGAATAACCAAGAATAAGTTCAATGGAGTGTTTAACCTGACAATGCAGAGGCATTGTGTCTGGCTCTTGAAATATGTTCTAGTATTCATAAAAAATATTTTCGATATGCTGCTGTTGTCGGGAGTTTCACTGGTTAGTGAAATAGTTGTTGTAGTATTCATGGAATGGTGAGGCTTAATCATTATCAATGTGAATCTTTGAGCATGGTTGATGAGCTTCTTTGTATGTTTATCATATATCATTGCAAATGTTGGTGTAGGTTGTCTCTCTAGTATACCGTACCATTGGTTCCATATTTTGAAAATATATTTCTCAGGCCATTACTGATAACTCCCATGTTGATCCCACAGGTAAGGTTTCCCAAGCAAGGAATCATCTATGGAAAGCGGTTCCACATCATAGAGTATTTCATCTTTAAAAGTATTAATCAAGTAAGTGAGTCTGCATTGTTGGGAAATCCTTAGTTCTTGTCCATCCTTCATACAACTGATATTACAAGGCTAAGTATGTGGAGTGGTGGAAAGAAATAGTTTCTTCATGATATATTCAAAAACAAAGTTCTTCTGGATACCATTATCCACAATCAGATGCAATGGATTGTTTCAATCCCATATCTATGTATGGAATAGGAGTTCCCATTCCTCCTCATCAATGATAGTCCAGGTTGTCAGAGTGGTCGATGTCGATTTCAAAAGGGTCGATGATTGTGGGTCATATTCTACAAGAGTCTTTTTGGACAAGTCAAAGGTTGACAATTTTTCCAAAAATGTCTTCTAATCCTTTCATTCAGACGTATCATGCCATGATGAATTATGGTAATCACACAATTTCCTCATAGGGGGTTGTTTTCTATGTTTCCTTTTGTCTTTCTAAGAGTGACTTTTTCCATGGTCTTTATTTGGTGGGGTCGGTTGAGAAGGGTGTCTTGACTTGTCAGAGTCAGCTGGTGACTTCTTTTTGGATGTTCAATCTATCAGATGGGCCATGAAGTGGAATGTATCTGCAAGCATATTGACAGTTAGGAACTCCATCTCTTGCTAAATGTATGAGGAAAATTTGCTAACATACTTTACAAAAATCAATTTCTCTTCTCCTTTAACGCCAAGTATCTCAATGAGTCAATAGAACTCATCGATGTAACTTTGCATGGATTTATCTTTCCATTTCCTTAGCTGCTACCACTTCTTATACATTTTTTCAATGTACTTGGGTGGGTAGAACTCTGTACTTGTGCGGATAGAACTCCCTCTAGGCGTACTCGAGAAAATTTTCCCATCTGTATATGGGGTCTCTGTCTTTATCCATCTTTGTCAATAGATTCTCCCACTAGTAGTTCATAGAGGTTGACATATTTAAGGATGCAATGGTGACATTTTTATCTTCTGATAGTTGATTCATAGAGTAATATGATTCCAGTTGTTGTACCTAATTGTCTACGAATTCTATGTCAATCTTGGATTCTATATTCAATATGTATAAGTTCATTTTCAGTTTGAATGGATTGATTTGTCATGGTTGGATCTTGTCGAGGATCCTCCTGATGTCAAGGTGAATTGCACGAGAATATCATTTAAATGCACAAAAAATTTGGTTCATTGTCAATCGAGTTATTTATCTATGAGTTTCTTTGTCTCATCATTTGAATGTCTATTGTATGTTTCTTCAGCCATATTTGATCTAGAGTGAAGTAGATAGATACTCTAAATTTTAAGTGTCCGCTTGGATTCCTAAGTTTGCGAGCATGTTTGAACAAGGATAACTTAGGTAACCTTGATAGAATTGTCTACACACGACTTAAAAGCATGAAAAAGCTCTGATACCAATGGTATGGGTGCCCAGTCACACCATGGGGACAATAGTTCGATTGAATGAACCGAGTACTATTACAGCAGAAGCATATTAAGAATAAGCAAAGCAGGAAATAAACTACACAGAGAAAACATACACACAGACAAAATGCAATAATTTGAACCAATCTTTGTTACTTCGTTACCGATTTATTATGCTCATTACTCTGGTTGTACATTACAATAATATACATGATTAAATATAGTTTTGATAATGCTTGGTTTGTTTTCCCGTTACATTCAATAACAAAAGAAGTTGGAACAGTTCAAAAGTTCAATCATTATAGATCACTAGCAGACAGAGAGACAATCTGTTATAGTTTTGTCGATCGTTTGTGTCGACGATGCATGCCTAGGTCTTGAACATGTCGAGGTTCGAACTTGTTTAATTCGATGTTGAACCTGTCAGTTTCAAGAAAGAATTCTAACTACTAGGTGGGTTGATATACCTTCATGAAATGCTTGGATATATATCAACCATTGAAAGGAGTATTCCCCATGCCAAAAACTAATATTCCTTTTATTATTTCAATTTGTTGTACGATGCAAACATGAAAATTATAATCCTAGTCATTTACGAGAATGATAAGTTTATGATTTTCTTCAAGTGCATCTACCTCAACCATCAATGATTCATATTTGACCATGTAAGGAATTTTGATATAATTTGAGCCCGATACTTTGTGATATAAATTTTATATGTTTTCGCATTGCCAATGTTCATGATTTATCTTTGCAGAGTGGTAGGTTAGATCTAGGACCTTGACCAGATTTTTCATCTACTTTACTTTGCCTTTCATCTCAAATCTCCCTCTAGGATATGCTACATTCGTCAATCATTTTTCTATTCTCTTGTGACCTTGCCACCTTTTTCCTGATCTACCTCATTTGTTGATCCCAATGTATTTGTGAAGTCATAAAGGGGAGTACAACACCTTAGAATATAAAACAACCTTCTTGACTTAGACCTATCGTGGAAAATTCCTCATTAGAACCAAACCCAACTAATTTCATTTAGGTTAGACCCATCAATTTTATAATATTAATCATTTCATTATACATAGATATACTTGTTCAATGTTTTATTTGAGGCAATTGTATGAATTTTGTTACATATTTCAAATGGACTCATTTCTAGTCTATTAAAAAATGGATTTTTAATAATGTTAAGAAACATTTCCAATTTTCCATGAGTTTCTGTAGTATAAGTTGTAAGTTATGATAAATGATAATTATTTTATATTATCGAGCCTCTTATAAATGTGGCTTAACCATATTAAAAATCCAATTTAGACAAGGAATGAGCCCATATTAATGAAATGGGGGTTTTAATATGTAAATAATATATTAATAATCAAAACAAGTTCTTTGTAGTTATATTAGTGCTTCCATTAACATATTTTGAGTAAAATGGGCTATATAAAATCTCATACCTCCTTATATATCTTTTTTCCAATAAGACTCCATATTATCCTTCTTGAACTCTTCTCTATTTTTCGGTGGTTCATTTTCTATACAAATAATTGTATAATTTATCTGGTACAGGCATGTGTGGAGTCCACTTAATATACCTATTCAACATATAAAATGGTGTTGGAATATGGTAAGGAAGTCTTCCCAGATATGCCATTTAACTCTCACAAATTCCTCATGTTGTGGATTCATATCACAAAATCGTGGGAGAGGCACTAGGTTAGCAACATTATAGCATGGTTGTTCATATTTTGGGAATCAATACTCCAAAAAAATATCAAATATTTAATTTTCCTAGTATATAATTTCCAAGGGGTAAACTATTTTTAGTATACCGAAAACATATAGATATTTCTAGGGGGTTCAAGTTTATACTTATGTGTATGGCGGCTTCAATTGGGTATTGAAAGGGTTGAATTGGTACATTATGTTTGAAGTATAAATGGATTTAAATATGATTGTGTGTGAAGTAAGATTAGTGTTTCAATATTTATGCCATTTAATCATAAGAAGGGTATGGAATATAGAAAGGGGTATAATAACTTAAAAATACAATAGAAAAGTGGATTGTCATGATATCTTAATAACATATTCGCATACACTTTTAAATTGGAGAGGTGTTTTGGGAAGAGGTTTCAACTAAAGGAGTTTTGTAGGCATTACACCTTGAAATGTAGTGAGATTGGGAGAGTTAATTAAGATTCGCTTATCATACTAGCTAGGTATTTTAGGATTAAATGACCATAATTATTGTCATTCAATAAAAAATATAATAATTTTTATAAAATATAATTATTACATAATAAAAATATAATTTTTATATAATAAAAATATAAAAATCATAATATAAAAATAATTATAATTTATGCATACACATTGATTTTACACATGGTTTAGGTTGTAAAAATATTCTGGATGAAACCAAGCAATGATACTATCTTTGTTCTTTCACCAAGTCTAGCCAAGTCAGTAAGGTGATACTTCGCCACTCACCTCTAAGCATTGTTACAATGAGCTATGTCAAGTCTTGTTATAAGCTTCAATACATGTAGTCCTATGACCATAATACCTTACCAATTATAATTAGTAATTCATTTAGCTTAGTGCTTCATTTATTCAAGCCAAGGTTAATATAACTATGTCCCCCTTAAACTTGGAGTAATCACCAACCCCAACTCTAAGGTTTTAATAGGTAGGAATCTCATGTGACTCTTATCACCTACGTATACAGTTGGACTTTACAGGTGAGTTACCATGGGTTCATCCCCCTATTGTTTAGGTCTACATCTAGACTTTACAGGTAAAATAACAAATTTACTAGCTAAGCCTAAGCATGTAATAAATAATTTATGGAGTCTATTAAGGTTAATGTTTCATCCATTTCTACACTGAGAAGACTATTTCTTAACAAATATGTCATTTCAAGCTATCAAGTTTGAAGGGTAGGTATTGATTTAAGTTTGATGGGAGTGTATTCTTTGATACCTTCAAAGATGAAGGGCATACATTATGTGATCCCTTCGAAGAAAGGAAATATTAATAATTGTACTTCAATTGAGAAGTATAAATTAGTTAGACCCTTTACAATTAATCAAAGAAAAAGATATTGAATTCACTAATAGATAATACGGCCAAGAAAAGGTAGCAATTGATTTTCTTCTCTCTTATAACATAATAAATTATTATATATTAAGCTTAAATTCAAACCAAAGAGAGTGTTTCCATCCAATCTTAACAAATGTAAGAGTGATGGGAATTGGATTCCTTAAGAATATAGAACACACAAAAATGGTAAAATTATATAAAACATGCCTATAATTATAGCAATCTTGCATCACGGACATCAGTGCATCAAATTTTGTTGTTGACCACTTGTTAGTTGTCACAACAAACTATTGGTATATATATGGGAATGAGGGGAAAGGAAATGGCATCAATATTTAGCACATGCCATGCACATTATGAAATCAATCATTTCAAACTTGCAAATCATTATGTGCCTAAGTATTTACAATTTTCCCTTTAAATAGAATTGAAAACTAGAAAATACGTTAGCGAAAGATCGAATGGCCATATTGGAAGTTTGGAGAGAAATTTATAGACCTTAGAAACTAAGAGAAATAGGCTATAGGATTGAAATCCTTATTGTTTTAATAAAATATCGTGTGTTTTGTATCAATCCGTGATTCGGCCATTTCATGTGGTAGGGAATTTAGTATCTAATGTGAAATTCCCACATTAAATTTAGTATTTAATGTACTACGGAATTTTTTTCTAATAGAAAGTGACACCTTGATATTCCATCCACTCATAATCAAGGGTGCAGCCATAGTCTTTGTTTAGAATGGTCCTTGAGTATCTAGGGCCCCAACCTCGAACCAACGTCGTTAGACCATAATTTTGCATCATAATGTACATGGAGTAGAGTGAAGAGCATGCAGAATGATATTACTGCATGAACATTGTAAATGCTTCAACTATGGGAACTCCCATCATTCACGTTGTCAATCTTAGTGGTACTTAGTAGTCAAATCTTGAATATTCCATCTATTGACAGTGGCATTCCAGGACTAAAGAAGTTGGACAAATGTCGCTGAAAATATCCTAAAAAGCGAACATGTGGAAGTTGGAACCATGCAGGTTACAAATTGCAATTGATGTATTCTATCTAGACATCCAAAATTCCCATCTATGTGACTAAGGAATTCCAACTAATTATATACAATGGAATGGATTGATTTGTGATTGTATGGCTTACTTTTATATTTATATTTTTTTTTTATTCCTTCCTCTTCTTCTTCAAAAGTATTGAAATTGGTCAGTAAGCTAAGGCTTCTACTTTTAGCATGGGGTGATCTTGTTCGCCACCCAATTGCTTATATTATCTAGGTTGTATTCACATACTATGAGTGGACCTTCAAGAATTTTCAATGGAAATTAATACCGGTAAACCACAACATTGGCGAAGAAATAAGGAGGTTTCTCCCTCTATCGATTTTAAGGAAGGAAAGTTGTCGATCAAAACTGAGCGAATGGTGACTCGCAAGGAGCCATAGTCCGATAATAATGAAATGTTGAATTTTAATATAATTGTCTCGCCCTTTTCATGGATAAATGACTTATATAACAATATAGGCACTTCATTTGATCCTAGGAAAACCATGATTTCAATGGTGAACTTGGCAATTTGATTGTATTCAATGGACTATTTACATTGGGATAAATAAGTACATACGCATAAATAAGGAGAAAATTATATAATTTAATGTAAAACTAGTATAACGTTTTTAAGGCTTAAATTTGATTTAGTCACTACAAACAAGCGTATACTCCATAGACAAGCTTACCTCATCCTCCATTTGCATGAGGAACTGACTTACTAAGATTGAAGAATGATGGTATTCCCAAATTCCAATATTTTGGACAATAGGATTAATATTTGAAGGTCAATCGATATCTTGGTTTCTATAGTCTACGTAAAACATTTATTTATTTTAGAGGATTGTAATGGTATCATGAAACTTTATAAATTATAAATTTAAAGACATTATAAAATTTATATTGACGAGTAATTTAAATTCTTACCCTTCTTTTGAAATGTTGTTTTAAATTGTGTCATTACTAGTTGGAGGGGTAGCAATAATGTGTTTGATCCTTGACTCATTTAGGGTTAGTATTGTGGTAGGGATTTGACCATTTACCACCATCACCATCCATGAAACATGGGGAATTATTGGTGGGTTTCAAGGTCAAGTGTTGCTTGAAAAAAGGGTAGCAATAAGATTTTGATTTTTTCAAGCGAAATTTAAACTTTGCACTTCTTGGACAGGACAAAACCCTTTGGAAGAGGTTTGAAGGTTCAGTTTTGAACCTCGTTTCTCCTATCACTTTATGCATCAACATTTTTTTTCTTAGGGAACTCGGTATTTTATGGTTCGATGTTGAATTTAAATTATGGGTCATTTTGTGGGTGGAAAGGAGACTATCTACATATATGTTCACTGCCCAAAAATAAATGGACATTAACTTCAATGTGGATATTGAGACTTGGAATTGAGGTTTCCTACTTCGTTATACTACCTTGTACTGTTTAGTTAAATGTTTCTTTTATTTGAAGTTTAACACCTTCATTCACTTGACAATATGTGGTCTACAATGAAGCGAAGATAACTGAGTGGATCATATAGCCTAGAGTTCAAGATGAAGTTGGAACTGGAATCCTAAATATTACCAAGTTTTCATAAAAATTATTTTCCCTCTTTCATATTGATTTTGGTCTTCATTATTTTTCACTTCCCTCTCATAGTGGGTTGGTTCGTTATTTTACCATTATTTCTTATGCTGGGCTTATCTCTAATTCTTTTCATTTCTCTATAATGGGGGGATTATCCCTGGTGTCATATACCTCTCTCATCATGAAATTAGTGGCATTGGTAATGATCTCATACTCAAATTCACAAATCGCCTGTCCCTTATTTTAAGGCTTCAACCCCTATACACCAATAATTTCTCATGCATGGAGTCTCTCCCAATTTTTCATATTATGGTATAAGAATTTTGAAAACACCAACACCTTTATGTTCCATTATTACGGTACATATATTTAAATGATTAAATTCCTTTTGAGGGGAGAGATAATGAGAGGAATTTTAGTATCTTTTTGCAGCCCTTGTAGTTGAATCGTTTCCTTTCATCCCTTATCTGCATCGAAACTTATTTTATGATGCCAACTCTTCGAAGATTATTCCCATAGAGTTCAATGTAAGTATAGGTAGAGATATTACCATGTTATACTTATTCACTTAATATTATGCTAAATCTCTTGTTTAGTGCAATTTTTTGTTCTATGAATATGACAACAATTTTATTAAATGTTAATAGCTATTGTAGACCTATCGAAATATTATTTTTTCTCTCTTATTTTGTGTTCAAGAAAATGATACTGCATGCAACAATATTTCCATTTGTAACATTTTGAATTAGAATGGAGTGAATTCACCTTTAAATGTCTAATATAGATTCATTTTTACTGTGTCCAAAGGTTTCAAGGAGATTAGAGATACCAAATATACTTTTGTTATTCAATGAAATAAGATTGTGTGAGAAGAATCCATCTCATTGTCCTCATATAAATCTAAAATCTCTTGGCATGTAATGTTTAAAGTAGCATTGTTTAAAAAAGATATATTATTCCTTGTAGGTTTAAATGAATGCGTTGATCATTTTCAATTTAAGAATTATTAAATTATATTTGTATATAAATATATATTTTTATTTAAACATATGGAAATTAAATATTGATAGACTGCACATTTAAAGTTATAAGGATTATTCAGTTATAATGAAAAATAAATCTTATAGGAACATGGAATCAAAAGTCATGTCAATGGAATTTGTTGGATATACCTGCATACTCTTAACAAAACTCTTATTTTTCCTCACTAATGGTGTTTTGATTAGGCCTATGTTTCCTTTGCTTCAACTAAAAATTCATCCTTTGTCTCTTGTGTCTTCCTGTAGCCCCATAGAATTTAAAACAACTAAAATTCCACAAGGCTGCAAAAAATAGAATGCACAACTCAAGTCAACCACATTAACCATTAATTAAACATAGAAAGGAAAATTTTAATTGCTCGTATTTCTATTAAACTAATAAATTACAAATTACAATCAGAGGCCTGAAAGCTCTCATTATTAGAATTCATTAGAGGAAATTCAATTTAAAATGGGCCTTCCAAAAATAATACAATTTCCATTTCCTCATGTATTAGCCAATCAAAATTCTTTAAAATTCAAAAAAGGAGCACCTCTTAAATAATTTTTTAATATAAATTTGGAGATAGGTATCATAAAAAAAACTACGTTTTTTGTTCGTATTTCTGACATATCTCCCTGTGTTTTTACTCAAATTTTGATTGGGAGAGCTTGTTCTATGAGGAATTAAATTCTTTATCCAACGAGTACCCACTGGGCATACTTTTAATGGGCCCAACTACCCCCCAAAAAATCAATACCTGAAAAACGTGATGATGACATCATCATCACATTTTTCAAGTATTTATTTTTTTGGGGGTAGTGGGGGCCATCAAAAGTATGTCGAGTGGGTACTCGTTGGATGCAAAATTTAATTCCACATCCAATGAGCTCTCCCGATCATAATTTGAGTAAAAACACAAGGATACATGTCGAAAATACGAACAAAAAAGTAGTTGTTTCTTTTCTTCCTCCAAAATTAGTAAATATTATTTTATTATTTAACTATTATTTTATTAATTTTCCTTAGGAGGCCAATTTTGAGTTGAAATTTCCTCTAATGAAAATGAAAACAAAAACTTTAAAATCGCCCTTTTGGTCTCAATCTCATGCAAGGATTTACATTCATAATTCAAACCCAAAAAAAATTCCTCCCCTTGGCTGGTCTGTTTATTTTTGTTCTGGGAAGCTATCTGAATTCCTGACTGCCAAAATTGATTTCTCCTTTTCTCCTTTTTATCATCTTGACAACTTCTTCATGAACCTTCTTAAAAAATCCCTTTCTCTTCATTATGTTAATGAACCATACAGAATATCTTCTTGGTCACTCTATTTCTCTTTCCAATATAACATGGATTATTTAGGATATTTTAATGGACATGGACTGAGAATATTCTAAATGTGGCAATTAATCCCAAGCTTAGATCAATTGAACTCACAAAATTGCTTGAAAACTATGCACGAAACACACAAAAGTGGACTGAATCAGTTGAATTACACAAACTTTTGTTGATATTAATTTACAGCAGGCATCATTAAATATATGTAGGTTTCTCTCCATGTAGATACTCAAAGTATTCAAAAGGACAAATATGTTATTTGAATCAGTACAAAAGAAGACTTACTAAACTAGTCAAAATCTCCCATATGTGTATAAAACACTTTCCAAACTATTCAAGATGCTCATGAATTTCTTGAATGAGTAGGTACAACTCATAACTAATGGAAAGTGGAATTTATCATTATTTTATATGAGGAAAAGAGGGAAGGTTAGTTTTTCCAAAAAACAAGAAAGTCTACCTTAAAACTAGCTTTAGCTTTTGCCTTACAACTATAGAAAAGATGGAAACTCTAGATAAGGAAGGAATGTGCACTTTGAAGCGAATATTTATTCACTTCACATAATCAATATTACCGGAACACCTGAAATATTCGATAAGTCGTTAATAGGACAAATATATATTGATAATTGGATAGATAAAAAGATGTTTTACAAGGATTAGTGTCGGTTACTTTATACCCTAAGGGGTATTGGGGGTGACTTTTCAAGTCACCTCTTGAGTAATTAATTAATTATCATAATTAACCTACTTAGTATTGAATGTCAATATTTATAACATTTATATTTTTTACATTGCCTTCACCTTAAGGGAAGCTTTGTCCTCAAAGCTTGTATCGACAACAATGTTTGAATTCCCTTGAACTGTCGTATCAGGATCCTTTCCTTTTTGTAATTGTGTCACTTAATGAAATGAGATGATACGAGTTATGGATTCCCAAGGAGAATTGTTGCATCATCTCTGTTGTGGTCCATCCTAGATCTACTCATTAAAACAAAACTGTGGGTGGAGAAAGCACTTGTGGTTTTACTCTTTTATTTTTACTTACTTTTTTTTTTACCTTCCTTTGTTTATGGCAATATTCCTTCTTCTTCTCTCTTTTTTTTTAGTTATTCCTTTTTATTTTTTATTTTTACTTTATTTTCTTTTTTAACTTGGTAAAATACCATAAATTTAGGGACTCGCTAGGATTATGATTAAAAATCACGATATGGTCAAAGGCCTGGATCACAAACTAGCTCTAATACCAAATGAAGCGAATATTTATTCACTTCACACAATCAATATTACCAGAACATATGGAATATTAGATAAGCCATTAATATGACATATATATTGATAATTGGATGGATAAAAATATGTTTTACGAGAATTAGTGTCGGGTATTTTATACTCTAAGTGGTAAGCGGGGTGAATTTTCTAGTCACCTCTTGAGTAATTAATTAATTACCCTAATTACCCTAATTAACCTACTTAGTATTAAATGTTAATATTTATAACATTTATATTTGTTACATTGCCTTCCCCTTAAGGGAATAATTGTCCTCAAATCTTGTATTGACAACAATGTATGATTTCCCTTGAACCGTCGTCTCGAGATCCTTTCCTTTTCATAATTGCAACACTTGATGAAATGAGACAATATGTGTTACAGATTCCCACAGAGAATTTTCACATCGTATCTGCTGGGGTCCATCCGAAATCTAATTTTATCGGAGCTCTAAGATAATTTTGTGGAACGGGTCCTTCCAATTGTTGCTTAGCATGTTGGTCTTTTCGCCTGTCAACGTAATTCTTCTGTAAGTGCTTGTTTTGATCCCGTCGTTGGTCAAAATGACGATTATAATTAGAATGTTTGTAAGGTGTATGTGTTGTTTGTTTTTCTTTCTTTTGGACTGAGGCGATGACTATCTTCACTTCCTCGATTTGATTTTTGGATGCATTTTACTGGATTTGTTCTTCTTGGTTTTCCAGTAGATTGTTATGATTCTGAATCTTTTCGTTTCTTTCATCTTGCAATTTTTTTTCAATTTCTAATTTCTTGATTTGATTCTCTAGTTCCTGATTATGATTATTTAGACACTAGTTTTCTTATTTGTTTTCCAGTATTCTTCCTGCGAGGCCTTCACCAGAGTGTTTTCTCTTAATACTGTGTTTTAGTTTTTTAATCTTTGTAATCAATGTTTTGCTGTGATTTCATAATTGAAAAATATCTTCGGTATTTCTTGATAACACATTGTTGAATTTTGTTAGTTCCAACTTATGTGTCTTCTTACTATCGTCATAATGCTACTGGCTTTTTTCTTTTTGCTGTTGACGATGACATAACTCTGTTTCCTGATTTTCTAACTTTTCATGTAGTTGCGCTAATTTGTCTTCCTTGTCCATGACGATTTTGTTTAGATGACTAATTTCTTGTTTTAAGTTGATATTGTTTCCATACAGACATTCTTCGACTTTGTTTAGTTTTTTTTATCTAGTCTTCAAGTTGTTGAATGATACCTTCCAGATTTGATATTTTCTCGTCCTTATCTGATAATATTTTTGTGCGTTTTTCTCTACTATATTCCAATGATTGAATTCATAATTCCGAGGTAGTAATCTGTTCTTTTTTAAAATCATTACTTCATTTCTAATTGTCGAACTCGAGTTGTAGAATACTATTCCAAACACACATTTTTAGTTGGGTCGAAACTATTCGTAACTATGATTGCAATTGTGAGTGACCTGGATCCATAATTTTTTTAATATCTTCCAAGACTTGATTTCTTCTCTTTCAATATGTTCTTTGACTATTTTTCCTTTCTGTATAAAGTAATAACTGTAAATAACACAATTATTAGATAATAATTATTAATTAATTATTATTACTATTATTATTATTATTATTATTAATAAATTAATATTATTATTAAAAATTTAATAATAATAACAAATATAAAATATTACCAATTATTATTTAAAAATAATAATATCATATATATATATATATAATTTTTGTGAATTGGGTCTAAAGGTTCTTTTGAAAAAATATATAACAATAATAAATTTGATTATTTTTTTTAACAAAAACGGTTAGAGTTTTATTAATGGTCTGGCATAAAGGCTGCCTGATTCTTACAATGCTTGTTCGAGAGTTCTACATTGAGCTTCCTCTTCATCTTGATGATATTGACAAAAGCTGAACCTGAACTCAAATGGAAAACCAGCGTGACTCAGATGATCAAAAGATCAACAGCTAGAAGCTTTAGCCTTAGGGAATCCTGACATTTGAGAGATCTCCATTAATTATCAGCTGGCTTTTATTCAGCAGAGTGCCCCGGTTAGCTTCAGCATCCGCCAGGCTATTTAAATTCCTTAATACATGGTGGGCTTTGGCAGATCTGAATTGAGACAGAAGGAGAAGAATTTTCTTGTGGATTTGGACAAGATTGATGTCCGTTGGCAATTTTTTAGAGCACAGAGCTTTGATAATTAATCTCGAATCACCAAAAATAGAGAGATTTTGAATATTCAGCTTTCTCGCTTGGTTAAGGCCCTACCACAAAGCCAGATACTCAGCCTGGTTGTTTGAGGCGAGCCCAAGACCCCAGGCGAAGGACAGGTGGAGATTGCCGTCAGGATCAAGAATGATGCCTCCTCCCCCAGCATGACCGGGGTTCCCTTTCGAGGCCCCGTCAAAGAACAAACACCATTCGCCAAGAGCAGATCTCCACTTGATAAATTCCTGTTCTTCGAGTCTAATTTCCCAATTCGCCGTTTGAGGAGGATTGCTGGTATCTTTGCTTTGGGGATTTAGATGAAAATCCTTCACCCAACGCTCTTCTTCAGCAGAGAGGGTGGCCTTGTTACTTATTCCAGGCTTACAATTCAGAGCTTCTGAGAGCATGATTTTAGCTTGAACAGCCACTTGAAGAGGGAGTCTGCTGGTTTCTTTGAAGACTCTATTGTTCCTTTCCAGCCATATTTTCCAGCATAAAAATTTAGGAATCCACATCCAAATGGTTTTAAGAGTGGTTTTTTTGTTTAAGCTGAAGGGAGATAGAGCAACCCAATCGCTGATGAGCTCCATAAATGTTCCAGGTAACGTGACAGCAATTGGCCAGAGCATGGCTTTCCAGGCTTCCTTAGTGAAGTCGCAGAAGAGGAATAGATGATCAGCTGACTCCTCAGCGCTGGTGCAGAGAGGGAAACGAGAAGGTAGCGCCCATCCTTTTCTCCTGAGATTGTCTGTGGTCAAAATTCCATTGTGGAGAACAGTCCAAATAAAAATATCAATTTTTGGAATTGACTGATAATGCCACAGAGATTTCCACGGAGCTGGATTAGGAGAGGCCCAAGGAATCGCCAGAATAGCCACATAACCATCAGCAGCGGTATATTTGCCAGAACGTGAGCCCCAGCCACGTTTATCTCTTGCTCTAGCATTTATTGGCGTTTTCCCTTGAAGGTGATCAAGCAAAGCCATCGCTTCCTCCTGCAGATCGATTGGGTAATCACCCAAGTTCCAGCTTTCCCAAGCTGCGTTTCCATCACTTCCCCAGGTCGATATGTCCCACAGGGTGGTACAGTTATTGGCATTGAGCTAAGCTTTGATATTATTCAAATCGTGGACTTCATGAAGAGGCTGTTCTCCAAGCACAGAGTCATTCCAGATCTGGATTTTTGCTCCATTCTTGGGGATCCAGGTGAGCTTAGAAGTGAGAAGCGGGATAGATTTTTTATAGAGCAAGAAGATTGGGGATCCCTGTTGCACTTTTGTGTCCCTCTCCAAGCATCTTTCCCTATCTCCTTTAAAATATTTTTTCTTGAGAATTTGTTTACTCCAGGTCTTTTTGCCAGTGATCATGTTCCAAAGGATCTTGCCACCCATGGCTAGATTTTGGGTGGACACGTCTCTAATTTGAAGCCCCCCCTCCATTTTGGGCTTCATAACCTTGTCCCAGGCCACTAGATGCAGTTTCTTTTCATTATTTCTACCACCCTCCCAGAGAAATTGACGGAGCAGCTCAGTAATCTTATTTGTAATGGTCTTGGGAGCAAGGAGGACTGAGCATTGATAAATGGGAAGGCTGGCTAGCACAGAGTTCATCAAAATTACCTTACCTGCTCTGTTGAGACATTTTGCTCCCCACGCCTGGATTTTATTTTTAAGTCTATCCAACAGGGGCAGCCAGTGAGAAACTTTCGGGGAGGCTTTAAAAGTTGGAATGCCCAAATAAGTAAAGGTATCCCAGGCTGTCAGGCCTTCCATTTCAAGTATCCTGTATATCTCCATCATTTCACGGGGAGTACAACTCCAACCAAAGATCTTGCTTTTTTGATTATTTATTTCACTTCCAGAGCTATTTTTGTAGAAGTCCAATTCTGCTTTGAATTTACCAGCTGTATAGAGGTTGGCTGCACCCAATAGCAGGTTATCATCCGCAAACTGGGCGTGGTTGGCCTCCTTAACCTTAGGGACAATTCTGATACCTGAAAGAGATCTGTTCTGGAGTTTTTTGTTCAGCTGGAAGCTTAGAACAGCAGCTCGGAGGACAAAGAGCACTGGGGAAAGAGGGCAGCCTTGCCTCAGTCCTCTTGAGGATCTGAAGAAGCTGGTGGGCCATCCATTAACCAAGGGAGCAATCCAGGGGGCAGAGATGCAAGCTTTAACCCAGTTTATAAATCTCTGATTGAATCCAAAGTTGCTCATGGCAGCAAAAAGGAAATCATGCCTGACTCTATCAAAGGCACAAGCCAGATCCAGTTTAACTACCATGCCTTTTTCCTTTTTCCTGTAGCTGGTGTGAATGGCTTCTTGGACAAGGATAATATTGTCCAGAATTTTTCTTCCTTTTACAAACCCGCCTTGGTTTTCCGGAATCAAGCTTGGCAATAATTTTTTCAGTCTGTTAGCCATAATTTTAGTAACAATTTTATACCCCGTGTTGCAGAGAGATATAGGCCTGAATCTGTTGAACTTCTTGGCTCCTTTTTCCTTTGGGATAAGTGCCAAGAAGGAGGAATTTGTGCTGCCCCCCAGCTTGGAATAGTTCTGGGCCTTCTTAACCATTCTGTACAAGTCTGATTTAATGATGTCCCAACAAGAAATGTAGAACCGGGCTGTGAATCCATCCGGCCCAGGAGCTT
>LPNX010268717.1:383638-396170 GCA_001517045.1 Pseudotsuga menziesii | reverse complement strand
AGTAATTTGATACAAAATAGTAGTGTGAGATGAATTTTGAAAACCTTAATAATTCCTACTCTTTGAAATTATCAATTAAGAGGCCAAGCATTCTTTTGGAATATAGATATATTATGCATCAAAGGCTCTTGGTTTCTTTGGGATCTTTCTTACATGAGGCATATCAAGATGAATCAGTTCTTGAGGTAAGATGTATCTTCTTGCATTGTCAAACTTTTAGATTTAGTCCATAAAAAAGGGTAATATTACTCTATTGGAAATAAGTAGGGAAGAATCTCTTTACTTATTACATGTTCTAGTCTTGTATCTTGCTTGTGATCGTCATATAAGGAGGGTTACAAGTTTAAGTGTGCATAGGCTAGGGTATGAGCTAAGATCTAGATATTAAAGGTGTATGCTTTAGGGTGACACTTCCTTGGAAGGAATTGCCTGAAACCCCAAAGGCTTGGAGAAAATTTGTCATGTTTTACAGGTGTTCCAACCAAGCAATTTCAAATTGTTACAGCAAGAACTAGCAGATAAAATTAAAGTCCCAAAGAACACGGCTAGCCCAAGTGCAATCTAAAGGAGTATCTGGAGATTGTTTTGTGACCTGTTTCAAATTACGAGGTGAAAATTATCCCCTGGCATTTTGACATGTTCAGGAAGTTCATTTAATTAATCTAACACCTTGAATAACACCTTGCTTCAGAAAATCTTCTCAATCAAGGCCTCACCTTGGGCCATAACTTCATATAATCTAAGAAATTAATTGGACAACTTATTCCACCTTT
Organism: Pseudotsuga menziesii; assembly: GCA_001517045.1. Lineage (NCBI taxonomy): Eukaryota > Viridiplantae > Streptophyta > Pinopsida > Pinales > Pinaceae > Pseudotsuga > Pseudotsuga menziesii. Next base: position 395,397 of record LPNX010268717.1, on the reverse strand, counting down.
AATTTCAGTTTTTGATGTATTTATATTGCATCAAATGAACCCACTGTTTAACCATATTTGGCATTAATTTATCGTGAGTTATTTTCTGCAAAAGATCATTTAAAATTCCAGAATTAATGGTCTTGCATTGGTCATATTGATATCTTGTATCCTTGAGTATTTCAATTTCAAGTGTTTATCTTGTTTAGCAACTTAATAATCTTACATGATCAAACACTCTTTTGGAGATTAACTTGGTAATTCACTTGCACAATTCCAATTAAGTTTTCATCATTTCCCCCTAAGCTCTCTATATAATTTACCAAGTCAACCCTAGGGAATCCCCACTTGACCTTGAGAGTTAGTCAAAAGCAAGGGAAGTTAACACTGAGGTAACAGTGGTTCTGCTTTCTTCTGAAGTTGCTTCTTGATAGCACTAGTGGATTGGGACTTTTCCACCCAAGTGCTAAATAAGGAAAAAATTATCCCATGGGCTAATTTTCGGTATTTTTTTCGAAGAAAAAAAAAACCGTCAATTTCCATTTTCATCTAAAACTATTCACTCAAATTCCATATGATAAATTTTTACTCTAAACATCACCAAAATTGTCTAGAAACTATATAAAATTCCTATAAATGTAAATATTTTTACAAAAATATCGCCGAACACTTCAGGAAATTATAGATCCCTAAAATTTTCCCTGGTGCTAAATCAAGCTGTAACATAGTACAATAAAAATTGCGGCATATGTAAAAGCATTTTGTAATCTATTATGACAAACTGTCCAATGGAATATCCATGGCAATTTACAAATCAGAGATGGATCCATAACACATTGTATATTCTATGGTGTCACCTTAATACAAGATGCAAGGAGATGCAATTATCAACCACTGTTGATCCATTCATGCTTTCATTACATGACATGATTACAAGAAATTTTAAAAAACATAGAAAGGGAAAAGAGTGAGCTCCATTATGCATCTTATGTTGCCGAACAAACTGTAAGAAAAAAATGACCATGATTGCTTTAAAGCCCAATAGGTTCATATTTGCTTCTCACATTTAGTGTCCTCATCATTGTGTCGTTCATGCAAACAAGATAACCCCAAACTCTAAAGAGGGATTAAGTTCTATATGTCATAATCAAGCTAAAACAACAGCCAACGAACTGAGACAATAACAGAAAACTAAGACAATCAGTTCAACAAGCTGAAACCAAGATATGGAACCACATAAAAATAAGCTCTATCCATGAGACAATTACCACATGAACCCTTACAGCAAGGTATAAAAGCTTCAAATTTTAAATTTATAGCAGATTGAGTGAGCTTATAATAGCATATTCCCTACATAACTATTTAAGGATGAATACATATCTCAATCAATTCATATGAATAATAATCTACAGACTACAACTTATAGAACAAAATTGCTGATTGTGGAAGCAATCCCCATCTTGTCACTGATCGTACCAGAAATACAACTGAGAGAATCCTTTGATGCCTTGTTAAGCCAAAAATGTTTAGCTTTTGTCCTGTAGTACTAGTAGGTTCTTGGCTCTGCTGTACAATTTCTGTAGGCCTTCTCCTCAAACCATATAACGATTCCGAAAATGAAGCATCTATAAAATAAGAAAAATGAAAAGGCCATTCTTAGAAATGCTTCAAAATATCAGTAAAACTGAATGCTAAAAAAAAGAAATTTTCATTCCAATAGATCTCTGATTCTCTCACCATAATTCAGCTCAGAGAATACTTTTTCTTGCTAATTAGAAGGTCTGTTTTGCGGTATCACTCTTTCAAAATCAAAGGCCTTTACAAGTGAAGATTGTGTTCTTCCATTTGGCTGAAAAAGTTATGATCGTTCATCTTTTTTACTTTAAATATTCAATGTGATGCAATAAATACTAGTGTTTCTTAGTGATACGTACGTGCATTTTTTACTTGCAACAGATGTGAACATATAGAATGATCAGTATGCAACTGCTGTCATTCAAGATAAGTTCTCCAACTCTTAAATCAGCAGCTCCTTGTAGACAGTAAGATATGTAAAGAGGTTGCAAGGACCAATATCAAATGAAAAACAAAGTGTATGTACTATGGGCATAGACAGGCAAATGCATACACATTTTTCATTAATAAATTAAGCACCATACTAATTCCAAACATGTTTGATAAATTATAAGCATCCATCCAAGTTTGAGAAAATGAATAAAATCTAACAGATACCAAAATTCCAATATCTATAGGCTCTCCCTAATTCATAAATTTCATACTAATTAAAAGGATCTCAATGTCAGCAAATAAAATCAATTTGCTGTAGTGATTTAGATAATGTAAGAGACGACTACCAAGGTAACTGTGAACAACCATAAATACAGTTTGCTAACCAACAACCTCCTCATAGTTTGTTTTGTTAAACACTACAAATCTCAATAGAAAAGACATAGCAAATATGGCAAACAAACTTAATCAAAATAGAATTAGAACAATGAATTAACTCCCCAAAAAAATCCAATGAGTTTACAGTATTTCATATGTTTTGAAAACAAGTTGAAACCATTTTTCATAGCCAAATACTCCACTTGCCAATATACCCTCTCAATACATGTTAGTACCCAGTTGTAAGAATATACATGATCACCTAGACATGTTCCTAGCACTCTGAAGTTGAAGAAAATCCACCCTCAATAGACTAGGGGGGGACAGGCATTAACTCCCCACAAACATCCAATGAGTTTACCATATTTCATATGTTTAGAAAACAAGTTGAAACCATTTTCTATACCAATTTGAATTTTATGCCTCGGTTTACTAAAAATATTAAAATACTAAAATTTTCATGAAAAAATATATTATAAAGATTCCAAACCATTAGAGACAAAATATGCACAATTTTCTCATTTATATACCATGTAAGGGTGAATATATCAAAATGGCGCTAAGTGCATTACATATCTGAAACAAAATATATAATCAACAAGGCTCTAAATGGCCTCTAGAATCCAAAACACAACATGCTACAAGGTAGTAAGGTACTAGCCTACTACATATCACTGATCAACATGATCAATCACCAAAGCCATCACCTCTGTTGGAAATGGGATCCTCAGCATGAAATACAGGACCATACTCTGGCTCGGACTCATCAGACTCCTCAAGGACATCTGCTGCTATAGTAGTAGTACTAATAGAAGCACAGCTACTACTAGTGGATCCAACTCCAAACCAATCCACCCCAAGTCATCAATATCAGGATAAAACTCTGCCAGGTGAGTCTCCTCTACCCATTGTGAGCCTTTAGGTTGGATCAATATCATCCAACACAATGTAATCTATTAGGTCTTTTGTTCAATACATGTAGCAGTTATTTTCATTTCTAGAACTCTTATTTTTTAGGAATTGGAACTGCTATTTTTGGCATGTCTTTTTTTAGTAGGTCTATATTTATCAGGTGGCATGTAGCCGAGTGTGACCACAAACCAACCATTGCGATCATGGAATCTGTTCTACACTTTGTTCGATTGCTGAAGTCTCAATGTGTCATGAGGGCCAGCGGATTAATCTAGAGCACCCTCCGCGGAACCCCTGGATGCTCAGTGAATCCCGTGTGCTTGCTCTAGTCTCTCGAGATGAAATGGAAAGATCTGCAATTGTCTGTTCCACATTTCTGGTTTTGGAAGAAAGAAGCGTCTTCAGGGTGCACGCAGGTTTGGAGCTCTGGTGAAGGGCACAGGCAGAAAACCACAGGAAAACCTATGCAGCATACGCAGGGGTGCAGGAAAGCTTGGAGGACTGGTGAAGGGCGCTGGCAGGATTGTGGAATAAAATATCCCTCAACATATTGGATATTTATATAGTTAAAAAAAAACCCTTTTAACCCCTAATATACCACCAATATATTAACTTTTAATTTTTTAATTTTAACCCCCCCAATATGAATGGACGTGATATCATATTGGTCCCTAGGTGACGCCCCCGTGCGAAAAGCACTTTTTAAGTCTTTGGATAGCTTGAAATTGCCTGTGTAGCCTACCTAAGAATCATCACCTATCCAGACTTTATTGCCTTTTCCTATCTTCCAGGCCACCCATTAACTAAAAATGGAGAAAGATTTCATCAAACATTTCCTAACTGTGGATGTACTGTTATGTGAATTGGCAAGAAGGTGTGATGGGAAAGGAGTTCAACTGCCTTGGAGGCAGAGGCCAAGGTCTCGGAATCGGAAAAACCATTTTCAAGGTCCTTTAATGGCGATGGAAATGGGAATTTTTCCTCAAGAAATGGAGGGAGAGATGGGCCCTGCATGTTTTAGATGCCCGTGAATTATCCGAGGTATTCAAAGGCCGATTACGAATCGATGGCCGAGTGGAAGCTGGACAATATTCTGCAAGAATACGGTTTTCCGGTCCAAGGAGATGTGGCGTTCAAGCGGAGTTACGCCATGGGAGCCTTCCTTTGGCCTGACCAGTATTGTTGGAGGGAGAAGGGGATGGATGCAACTCGGGTCGACGATTGAGTAGCCACCAACCCACGGGGTGGTGGAGTAATTGCTGGTGGCGCTAGCTACGACGACAAGATGACGAGAAGCAGGAAATCGTCGATCACATTCAGAACCTGATTCGGGATGGACCCACCTCTTGGTTGATGTGCTGGACTCTAGATGCATGGAGGAGTTGACGGTGATGGTGGGTAGACGGAGTAGTCTAACTCCGGGCAAAATCGTCGACCCATTAGACTACTCCATAAATTTATCTTATGAGAGTATAGATAGCTTCCAGCACAGATTTGCGTGTATACTATCATCTCTGGTCTTCATTAGAAATGCTTATTTATGCTCCAGTGTTAATCCATTATTTAATGTCTAATGACTTCCAATTGCTAGGATGGTTTTAGTTTCAGGCTTTGTTATTTCAAATTTGGTATTCTTTAGTGTTTGGCTTTGCCTAAATTTGAATGCTTGATTGTTTCTTTATTCAAATTTATTACACACAGAGTTGGGAACATGGATGTTTCAGTTTGTTGAAACATTAGAGCTGTGTTTCATTCTGGAATTGCATATGCATTTAAAGAATAGAAAGCTGAAATCATAGAATCTGTTCTTGCATATTATTAACATGAATTATGTTTTTTGATTTGAAGTAAAAATCTTTTGCAGAGTTTGAAATTGTAAATCATTTTGTGATGGAAGTGAGCTTTTCTTACTATTTTCCAGTTCTTGACATTAGCATATGTCCTAAAAGTTTGTGAAATTTCTTGATTGAATCTCTTTCCCAGAACATTGCCATTTTTAGATGCTAACTTTAACTTTGGAGCCACCAGATGTTTACACAAAATCTTGTAAACATTAGATCGATTGCCAAGTGTCACAACGAAGCATATCCCCATATCTAAAATCCAATAAGTAAAAATATTTGCCTCCACAAAAATAGAATAATCATGCACTTTTAGGGTGTCCTCCTAGTGTGAAATATGGTCAAGGCACTGGAAAAGGTTGTTGGTTGAGAGTCCATTCCTCCTGCTTCATATGCTGATGAGATGTGATCACTCTATGGTTTATTCTATGATGTTGCTGATGTATTTATATTTATTATGGAAGTACCACATGCTTTTTATACTTTTATTTTTGTGATTTGGTTCATGATAACTTGGGATCATGAGGAATATCGACATGTTGTAAGCAGGTTCATTGTCATTATGTGTTATCGCATGTATTGCATATTATATATGACCAGGGTTTCACTTGATTACAAGTTCTCTACAAGCAGATAAGGAATGAGGTAATCAACAGTATGTGTGGTTTACGAAGGCTCCATGGTTGATGTGGCTCAATTTTGTTTTTGGCTTTAGTTAGGCTGGGGTACCCCAACAAAACAAGCATATTTAGTGCAAACACTATTAGTTTATAAACAAAGTAGGAGTGCATAGAAGTCAAATTAAAATCTAATTAAAGCATGGTATTGTGCTTGGCTTTGTGACTATACCCATACCTAAGTGGCAAAAAAAGAAAAGGTATAAGGTCGAGACTAGGTCTTGATCATACAATGGAAAAGTGAAATGTAGATATGTGATATCATCATATGTTAAAACGTAGAGATGCCAGTATGATAAGAAATTTGTCATCTTTCTTGTCTAACCAAGTATTTCAACTAAATTCTATGGAACTTACGGAAAGTTGAAGAGATGCAGAGTCTCACATAGAAAGGAAAAGTAAAACATAGATATCTGCGAGTATACTAAGCAGTAAGGCACTCGTTCTTAATCCATTTACCCACCCCACAAATAAATTCCATCCACTACACACATAACGCATTAAAATAATCCCATACAGTTGGTATAACATGGTGGGGTAATCTCATAACCTCTATCAGAAAAACATGTACTGGGTGAAGAAGTAATACAATCAGCTCCTTTTTATTTCCCCAATTGTGATGTCATCTACAAACCCCTAAAGACAATGTTTGATTAATAAAAAAATATAAAATTAGAGAGGAAGTTGTTGTCATCTTGTCCAACCAAACTTATTTTTGTTGGTGCGTGCCCTGACCGAACTTTCCATTTATAATAAAATTAAATATGAAACCAATAGATGGACACCTGCTTAGTCCATGAAAACTGTTCATGTAGAATAGGGTTTTGTGCTATTGGGAAAGATCCTCACCACTAACTCCGTGCCTTACCTCATTAACCTATACCTTAGTAAACAACATGGCTCCAACCAATGTCTCTTCTTGTTTAACCAATGGTTTAAACTTATTTTATTCTCCTTCCTCCTCTTGGCTATATGATGGAAGTGGGCCTCGGTGCAAGGGCATACCTCTCAGAGATAAACTTCCAGAAATGGCAATGTTAAAGGGCATAGTTTCCCTAACCTAGGTTTTACCTTTTCCTTTGTCATAGTCATATGCACTTGCAAGTAACTTTCTTATTTTTTCTTTTCCTTTGGTCCAGAGGTCTTGTGCTTCATAGGGCAAGGAGACATACATTCAATTTAGTATGGACAAGTTCAACGTAGATATGCAAGTATCATATATATGGGGTGCTTTTTATAGTATAAATTGATTCTTTAGGCGTTTATTGAAAAAGAAAAAACAATGAAATTAAGCTATTCGTTCCGTGTAACACACCGTGGAATAAGAAGCCGCTGGTGCATGCCCCTACTAAATAAGACTAGCTCTTTAGTGCAAAAGTAGTTGTTAGCAGTTCCCATCCCTACCTCTTTAACTCGCACTACATAGAGTCCCAGCACTATAGCTTTGGCTAAGAAGCACAAAGAGTGTAGAACTAGGATTTAGCTTATTCTGAACTCAAGATAAGCACTAGAGAGATAGAGTTTAGTTTTTATGAATTAAGTAGCTTTCTATAAACCCTCATATTTTGAAAATAATGTCTTGGCTAGTTAGGCTATTATTGAGAACCTTTGCAAGAAACACTACATGCCCTCTCATCTTTGATATTGTGATCTATACGTTTTGTTGCATTTCATACTTGCATGTTGCATCCTGGCTTGACCTTACTGCTGCATGTAGTACATGGATTGTTCCACATTTGCAGTAATAGCAAGGGCCATGCCAGACTTCTGGTATTGGCTAGAGATGTTGTAGTTACATGTACTTCAATTTATTTGGTTTGGGAAAATGTTCCCATATTCTGTGAGTTGTAGTTTGAAAAGAGTCAGTTATTCCTTTTTTGGGAAAAATTATGCATCATATATTACATTAAAATCAGTTTGCATGTAAATAAAAGTTACATATATAATAATAATCAAAGGCCAAGGCCACCAAATTGATTTATGAGATCCCTTGTTTATGGGACAAGGGACCCTCTCTGCACAACGATTTGACTGCGAAGTTTATGAAGGTGTACATACCTTACCCCACTCCTCATTCAATCCTGTGGCCTCCAAGATAGAAATACACATGCTTAACTGTTAGGTCCTCTCAAGTTGTACATATACAGATTCCATAGAGTGGTCACACCAAAATTCTTTGCCTACCTAAGCAAGAATAACTAGCATACTTCCTTGCTTTAAAAATGAAAACCTCAATCAAAATAGTGGTCTCTAAATATGTTAATCTATCAACACACACTGCTTGAAATTATGAACAACAAACATGCAATGCGAATCTCTCAATGTTGTGTTTATCCTCTATTAACTGAAAGAAGAAAAGATAGTGAAGCAGATATAGAGATCCTATTTGTTATGTAATTCAAACACTGAAACCCATCTCTTAGATCTAATTTTATACCTCATGGTAGGAATTTAGTGCAATCAGAGGTCATGCCCTTGAGGAATGATGATTGAATGCAGTTTTGATTACTAGTGAATGTCTTTTATTAAATTCATAGTAATTCTCAAAGATAAGCAACATAATAATGTGCATAGTGACTTTATTGGAAGCAACTCATTGGATCCATGGATAAATACAGGGTAAAGCAGGCACACTTGCCATTTTTCTAAAGAAAAGATTACAAATACCAGACTTGACGAAATGTTGAACCAAGCAGTTTGTTATAGTTTAATTTGAGGTTGAGGGACTATGACCCTTCAGGAGGGGTTTGGTTAAGAAGAGGGGGATTCTCAATCTTCACAACAGAGAGGGATTCTTGATCTTCACAGCAAGATCAAGAGGGGAAACAAAGGAAATGGAAGTGGTATTATACCATGATGGAAGGATATTGAGAAGATGAGTTGCCAAAGGTACTAAAAGGACAAACTACACTATTGAGGCAACAAATTGTGTGAGGCAGTGAGCAGGTAAATTTTCCTCTCACTTCTATTGATTTTGTGCTAGGTATTTGAACCTAGCACATTTCAAGATTCGAAAGGAAAACTTGAATTGAAGGCTGCCATGAAAGTGAAATATGATGCATAGATGAAAAACAAGACTTGGGTGTTGTCTACATTGCCTCTAGGGAAGAAAGCAATTCATTGTAAATGGATTTCTAATGTCAAATATAAATCAGATGGTTCTTTGGACAAATACAAAGATTGTCTTGTCGCCAAAGAATATGCACAAGATGAAGGGGTGGACTATGAAGAAACCTTTGCCCCCACAACGAAAATGGTAACTTTTCGACTAGTTATCTCCATTTCTACTCATTCTGGATGGAATATATACAGATGGATGTTAAAAGTGCCTTGATGTAAAGTCCTTGTATGGATGGTAAAGTCCTTGTATGGACTCAAGCAGGCTCCTCAAGCCTGGTATTTCAAACCTGATCTATACCTTAGAGATTCTAGAATTAGAAAAACCTATTATGAGCCCACTTGCTATGTCATAAACAATGACGATGATATAGTGAAGTTATTTTGTCTATGTTGATGGTCTTCCCATCACCAAAACAAGTGCCAATAAGATTCAACAGGTGAAATTTGATATTTGATCTATTTTTGAAATTACTGATTAAAGCCTGCTTCATTATTGTTTAGGTGTAGCTTTTTTGCAATATAAGCACACTATATTTTTATCACAAGTCAAGTATGCCAAAGCACTCTTCAAAAAATTCTGAATGACTGAATTTAATCCTACATCTACACCTATGGAAGTTGGCATAAAACTCTCAGCTTACACGGACTCACCACTAGTCAACGAGTCATTGTATTGGAAATTGGTTGATAGTTTGATTTATCTTACTACCACCCAATCGGATCTATGTTTTGCGGTGCTTTGTATATTTATCAATTCATGTCTAATCCTGAAGAGTTACATTGGCAAGTTGCAAAATGAGTCCGTCAATATTGAAAGGGTCCTTGACTTTGGAATTCTATATCAGGGATCTATTGACTCCATGATAGCAGAGCATATTGATTTGAATTGGGTTGGATCGGTTGATACAAGGAAGTCAGAAACAGGTTATGTGTTCACTCTTGGTTTAGGAAGGCAATTTCATGGCAAAGTAAGCTACAACCTACAATTGCCTTATCCTCCATTGACATAAAATACAAGGCAGGCTTCAATAGAGGTTGTGAGGCAATGTGGTTATGAAGAATATTGGTTGATCTTCAACTTGACCAAGCAGTGCTAACCTCACTTTTCTGCGACAATTAGAGTGCTCTCAAAATGGTGAAAAATTCAGTCTATCATGCCATAACTAAGAATATTGAAGTTCATCACAATTACATCAGATAGTTGGTTGATAATCAAGACATTTTCCTTTATTATTGTCCTACAACAGAGGAAACTATTGACATAATGACAAATCCACTTGGTAATGACAAGTTCACTCATCGTGCCATGTTGTTAAAAAAAAGCTAACTCCAGCTAGATTTTCATAATGGTGTAATGCGCTAACACACATAAGCTTTCATTTATAGTGCCATGTTAGAAGGAAAGCTAACTCTGGCTAGATCTTCATCATGGTGTAATGTATTTGATGACAATGTGGCAGTGTTAAATGAAAAACTACCTTATGAAAGCTAACAAACATTAGCTTTTACTCATCGTGCAATGTTTTAAGAACGAAAGGTAACTCTAGCTAGATTTCCATCATGGTGCATTGTGATTGATGACAATGTGGCTGTGCTAGATGGAAAACTACACTATGAAAGCTTACACACATTAAATTTCATTCACCGTGCAACAATTTAAGGATGAAAGCTAACTGCAGCTATATTTCCAACATGACGCAATGTGATTGATGAAAATGTGGTTGTGTTACATGGAAAACTACCTTATGAAAGATAACACACATTAGCTTTCACTCATTGTGCCATGTTATTAAAAGGAAAACTAACTCCAGCTAGATTTCCATCCTGATGTAATGAGCTAACGCACATAAGTTTTCCCTTTTAGTGCCATGTTGTTAGAAGGAAAGCTAACTCCAACTAGATTTCCATCATGGTGTAATGTATTTGATGACAATGTTGCTGTGTTAGATGGAAAATTACCTTACAAAGGCTAACAGACATTAGCTTTACTCATTGTGCAATGTTTTAAGAACGAAAGCTAACTCCAGCTAGATTTCCATCATGGTGCATTGTGATTGATGACAATGTGGTTGTGCTAGATGGAAAAATACACTATGAAAGCTTACACACATTAGATTTCACTCTCCGTGCAACGATTTAAGGATGAAAATTAACTCTAGCTAGATTTCCAACACGGTGCAACATGCTTGATGGAAATCTGGTTATGTTACATAGAAAACTACCTTATGAAAGCTAACACACATTATATTTCACTCATCGTGCCATGTTGTTAAAAGGAAAGTTAACTCCAGCTAGATTTCCATCATGGTGTAATGAACTAACACACATAAGCTTTCCCTTATAGTTCCTTTTTGTTAGAAGGAAAGCTAACTCCAACTAGATTTCCATCATGGTGTAATGTATTTGATAACATTGTGGTTGTGTTAGATGGAAAACTACCTTATGAAAGATAATAGACATTAGTTTATTGACCGTGCAATGTTTTAAGAACGAAAGCTAACTCTAGCTAGATTTCCATCATGGTGCATTGTGATTGATGACAATATGGTTGTGCTGGATGGAAAACTACATTATGAAAGCTAACACACATTAGATTTCACTCACCATGCAATAATTTAAGGACAAAAGCTAACTCTAGCTAGATTTCCATCACGGTGCAATGTGATCGATGACGATGTGGTAGTGTTAGATGGAAAACTACCTTATGAAAGTTAACACACATTAGTTTTCACTCATTGTGCCATGTTGTTAGAATGAAAGCTAACTCTAGCCATATTTGCATCATGGTGTAATGTATTTGATGACAATGTGGATGTGTTAGATGGAAAACTACCTTACGAAAGTT
>LPNX010268717.1:175224-366900 GCA_001517045.1 Pseudotsuga menziesii | reverse complement strand
ACAAGGTGTACTAAGCTCTTCCTCTTACAAATTTTCTGAAAAACTTATAAAAATGTGCAATCATGTAGAATGTGCATACTTTGTTGATTATGATTATTAAATAAATGTACTAATATTTTGTCTTAACAATTGTGTTCAAAACCTATAAAAATGTTATACTTGTAACCATTCATCTTTCTTTCCTCAACTCTAATCGACTAGAAGGGTTATCCTTGTGATAAGTCTCGTGTTTCTTTGTTGATTTCATTTATTAAATAAATGTGTTTTTTCAAAAGTCATGTTTTTTTAGAAACAAATATTTTTTTTTAGAAGTCATGATTTTTAAAATGAGGGGTACCAACCTCTTCCTATCGCTGATAGCATGCATAACGTATAAAAATGTGCAATCAAGTAGATTTTTTAGAAGTCACGATTTTAAAAATGAGATGTATTAAGCTCTTTCTCTAACCAATTACATGTGAAATGTATAAAAATGTGTGATTATGTAAAATGTGCATACTTTGTTGATCTACTTTAATAAATAAATGACACTTTTTATAAATTCATGTTTTTAAAGAAATAAAGTAATTCTTAGAAATCGAGGTTTTTAGAAATGAGGTGTACTAAGATATTCCTATTACCTTTTGCATGTAAAAGCTATACAAAAGAGTGATCATGTTTTTAAAAAAAAATAACGGGTTTTTCTTAAAAGTCGTGATTTAAAAAAATTAGGTGTACTATGCTCTTCCTCTTTCCTATTGTGTGCAACTTATAAAAATGTGCGATTATGTAGAATGTGCATACTTTTTCTTAGAAGTCATGATTTTTAAAATTCAAGAGTACTATGCTCTTCTTCTTACCAATTATGTGTGCAACCTATAAAAAGGTGTAATCAAGTAGAGTGTGCATACTTTGTTGATTCCATTTATTAAATAAATGACATTTAAAAAATCTCTTTTTAAGAAATAAAATAATTTTTTAAGTCGTGATTTTTAAAAGGGAAGGGTTCTAAGCCCTTTGTCTTACCAATTACATACACAACTTATAAAAGGGTGCAAACATTTAGAGTGTGCATACTTTGTTGATTCAATTTATTAAATAAATGGTGTTTTTAATAAGTCGTGTCTTTTAAGAAATGAAATATTTTTTTGAAGTTGTGATTTTTAAAAACAAAAGATATTAACCTATTCCTCTTACTAGTTTTCGTAACCCTTAAAAACATGCAAGCATGTAGAATATTCATACTTTGTTTATCTGATTTAGTAAAAAATTGTGTTTTCTAGAAATTCATGTTTTTTAAGAAATAAAGTAATTTTCTCCAGAAGTCGTGATTTCTAAAAACAAGGTGTACTAAGCTCTTCCTTTAAAAAATTTCCCGAACAACTTATAAAAATGTGCAATCATGTAGAATGTTCCTTATTTTTTGATTTTGTTTATTAAATAAATGTACTAAGCTCTTTGTCTTAACAATTGTGTTCAAAACCCATAAAAATGTATGATCATGTAAAATGTGCATACTTTTTTTATTCGACATCTAGTAATTTTTTTCAAAGTCATGATTTTTAAAGAAGAAGGTTACTAAGCCCTTCCTCTTACCCAATGATGTGGGAAACCTACAAAAAGGCGTGATCACATAAAATTTGCATATTTGTTGATTCATTTTATTAAATAAATGACATAATTTTAAAAGTTGTGATGAAGTAGAATATGCATAATTTGTTGATTTGATTTATTAAATAATTGTCGTTTTAAGGTCATGTTTTTTGAGAGGTACCATATTTTTCTTAGAATCCATGATTTTTAAAAATGACCTATACTAATATCTTGAGTTAACCAATTTCATGCGCTACATATAATAATGTGTGACCATGTAGAATGTGCATACTTTATTGATTCCATTTATTAAATAAATAGCATATTTTTAAAAATTCACGTTCTTTAAAAATGAGACTTTTTAAAAAGTGCGATTGTGTTTTGAAAAGAAATAACGAATTGTATCTTAAAAGTCATGATTTTTAAAACTTAGGGGTACTACGCTCTTCCTCTTTCCTAGTGTGTGCAACTTATAAAATGTGTGATCATATAGAATGTGCATTCTTTGTTGATTCCATTTATTAAATAGACAACATTTTTTGAAATACTTTTTTTTAAGAAATAAAATGTTTTTTTTATAGGTCATTATTTTTCAAAATAAGGAGTTCTAATCTCTTCCCTTTAAAAATTACATGCACTACTTATTAAAATTTGTGATCATTTAGAATGTTCATAACTTGTTGATTCCATTCATTAAATAAATAAAGTTTTTTTTAAGGTCGTGTCTTCTAAGAAGTAACTATTTTTTTAGAAGTTGTGATTTTAAAAAAAGATAGATACTAAGATCTTCCTCTTATTAATTATGTTGGTAACCCTTAAAAAATGAGATCATAAAGAATGGACATACTTCTTTATCCGATTAATTATAAAATCACGTTTTGTAAAAGGTCATGTTTTTTAAGAAATACAGTAATTTTCTTTAGATGTCATGATTTTTAAAAATGAGGGGTACGAAGCTATTCATATTACCAGTTTCATGCAAAATATATAAAAATGTGTGATCATGTAGAATGTGCATATATTGTTCATTCCATTTATTAAATACATATAGTTTCTTTAAAAGTCATGTTTTTTTAAGAAATAAAGTAATTTTTTTAAAGGTCATGATTGTTAAAAATGAGGGATACTAACCCCTTCCTCTCATCGATTGTGTGCATACCCTATAAAAATGTGCAATCATGTAGAATGTGCATTCTTTGTTTATTTGAACTCGTGGTTTTTAAAGAAATAAAGTAATTTTTTAAGAACTCGTGGTTTTTAAAACGAGGCGTATTAGGCACTTCCTCTTACCTTTTGCATGTGCAACCTATTAAAAGGTATGATTGTGTAGAATATGCATACTTTGTTTATTTGATTTATTAATTAAATGAATTTTTTTAGAAAGTCATGTTTTTTTAAGAAATAAAGTAATGTTTTTAGAAGTCATGATTTTTAAAGATGAGAAGTACTACTCCATTCCTCTTACCAATTGCATGCACAACCTATAGATAGTCACAATCAATACAATGTGCACACTTTTTTAGATCAATTCATTAAAAATACGTCAATTTTTTTAAGTTGTGTTTTTTAAGAAATAATGTAATGTTCTTAGAAGTTGTGATTTTTAAAAATGAGGGGTACTAATCTCTTCCTCTTATTAATTGCATGGGCAGCCTATAGAAAGGTTCAATTACGTAGAATGTGCATATTCTATTGATTTGATTTACTCCATAAATGACATATTTTTAAAAGTAATATTACTAGGCTCTTCCTCTTATCAAGTGCGTGCACAACTTGTAAAAATGTACGATCATGTAGAATGTGCATACTCTTTGTATTTTGTATATTAAATAAATGTAGTTTTTTAAAAGTCATTTTTTAAGAAATTACGTAGCTTTTTTTTAATTTATTATTTTTAAAAATGAGGGGTACAAACCTCTTCATCTTATGGATTATGTGCATAGCCTATAAAAATGTGAAATTATGTAGAATGCACATACTTTGTTTATTTGATTTATTAAATAATTTATGTTTTTTAAAAAGTCATGTTTTTTTAAGAAATAAAGTATTTTTTTACAAGGCGTGATTACATGCACAGATTATGTGCATAACTTATAAAAAAAGTTTGTTTATGTAGAATGTGCATACTTTGTTGGTTTAATTTATTAAATAAATTAAATGTCATTTTTT
The DNA here is from genome assembly GCA_001517045.1 of Pseudotsuga menziesii. NCBI lineage: Eukaryota > Viridiplantae > Streptophyta > Pinopsida > Pinales > Pinaceae > Pseudotsuga > Pseudotsuga menziesii. The sequence continues at coordinate 363,159 of LPNX010268717.1, read as the reverse complement.
TTTATAAATTCATGTTTTTGAAGAAATAAAGTATTTTTTTAGAAGTCAAGGTTTTTAAAAACAACGGGTACTAAGCACTTCCTCTAACCATTTGTGTGTCCAACCTATAAAAAGGTGTGATAATGTATAATGTGCATACTTTTTTATTTGGTTCATTAAATAGATGGTGTTTTCTGAAAGTCATCAGTTTTTAAGAAATTACGGAACTTTTCTTAGAATTTGCGATATTTAAAAATTAGGGGTACTACACTCTTCCTCTTAAGAATTGTGTCTCCAACCTATAATATGATGCAATCATATAGAATGTGCATACTTTTGTTCATTTTGTTTATTAAATAAATTACAATTTTTAAAAAGTAGTCTTTTTTAAGAAATAGCGGAAGTTTTTGAAGTTGTAATTTTTATAAACAAGGGGTTCTAAGCTCTTCCTCCTACTAGTTGGATTCAAAACTTATAAAAATTCATGATCGTTTAGAATGTGCAATCTTTGTTAGTTCCATGTATTCAACAAATGACTTTTTTTGAAGTCACATCTTTTAAGAAAAATATATATTTTTTAGAAGTCATGATTTTTAAAAATGAGGGATACTAAGCTTTTCTTCTTACCGATTGTGTTCAAACCCTTATAAATGTGCAATCATGTAGTACGCACATACTTTGTTTATCCAATTAATTAAAAAATGGAATTTTCTAGAAAGTCATGTTCTTTAAGGAATAGAGTATTTTTTTAAGGTGTGATAGTGTAGAATGTGCATACTTTGTTGATTCCATTTATTAAATAAATGACCTTTTTTAAAAGTCGTGTCTTTTAAGAAGTAAATTATTTTTTTAGATGTCATGATTTTTAAAATTGAGGGATATTAATATTTTCCTCTTACTGATTACATATGCAACCCTTAAAAAATTGTGATCATGGAGAATGTGCATACTTTCTTTATTTGATTAATTAAAAATTTATGTTTTCTAGAAAATCATTTTTTTAAAGAAATGAAGTAATTTTCTTTAGAAGTCATGGTTTTTAAAAATGAGGGGTACTAAGCTCTTCCCATTACCTATTACATGCACAACTTATAAAAATGTATGATCATGTAGAATGTGCACACTTTGTTGATTTTGTTTGTTAAATAAATGTAGGTTTTTTTAAAGTAATGTTTTTTAAGAAATAAGTTAATTTTTTTAGAGGTCATAATTTTTAATAATGATGGGTACTGGCCTCTTCTTCTTATTATTGATTACATGAATATCCTGCAAAAATGTGCAATCATGTACAGTGCACATTGTTTTTATTTATTTATTAAATAAAAGGCACTTTTAAAAAAGATGCGTTTTTTAACAAATAAAGTAATTTTTTTTAGAAACCTTGATTTCATGAACAAATTACGTGTACAAGTTATAAAAATGTGTTATTATGTATATTGCGCATACTTTATTGGTTTGATTTATTAAATAAATGACATTTTTTTAAAGTCACATTTTTAAAGAAATAAAGTAATTGTTTTAGAAGTCATTGTTTGCAAACAAAAGGGATATTAAGCACTTCATCTTACCGTTTGTGTGCCCAACCTATAAAAAGGTGCGATCATGTAGAATGTGCATACTTTGTTTATTCGATTTATTAAATAATTGATGTTTTATAGAAAGACATGATTTTTTTAAAATACTGATTTTTTTAAGAAGCTGCGAATTAAAAAAAGTCAGGGGATACTTTTCTCTTCCTCTTACCACAGTGTATATGCAACCTATAAAAATGTGGGATAACGTAGAATATGCATACTTTGTTGATCCCATTTATTAAATAATTGTGATTTTTTTAAAAAGTACTTCTTAAAAAATCAAGGATTTTTTTTAAGATCACATTTTTAAAAAACGAGGGCCTCTAATCTCTTCCTATTACCAATTACATGCATAATTTGTCTTTTTTCGATTTAATAAATAATTTTTGTTTTTTTAAATCGTGTTCTTTTAGAAGTATTGTTATATTTTTTAGTCGTCGTGATTTTTAAATGTTGTTTTTTAAAAATTCATGTTTTTCTAGTAGAAGTATTGCATGGCATTGGAAATGAACCTTATGTTGATACTTCTTGACTTTCAATTAGGTAATGCTATATTATCTATTATATATATATATATATATATATATATATATATTTATTTCATCAGCATGATTATTTTTGTGGTTTAAAGAGGTGTTCATCAAGAATTTCAAATTTGTAACATAATCAGATAAATGTTGGGAGAAAGCGCTTGCCAAAATTTTCTTAGCTTAATCTCAAATTAGATATACACTTCTAGCTCAGAGCAGTTGGTTTCTAAAATGAGCCATAAAATACCTTCCAAAGTGTATTAGTAGCAAATTGTTTTACCAAACACAAGAAGATACTCAAATTACCAAAATGCCTTTTTTGTGACCTTTAGCCTATCTATTACGTTTTGTTCAGAAACTGAAAGATGGTTACATTAATTTCTTTAGAAAAGTTAGGAGGCTATGGATCTAGCATCTCTAACTATGGCTAGGTGGCTTTGGCTAGAGGCTCTAGAAATTGTCATTAGGTTCTGGCTATGGCTCTCACTTTGGCTTAGGCTCGCTTGATTCAAACTATCAATCATTCTGTCCCTATTAGGAGCAAGGTGAGAAGTACAAAATATTTCAACTACAAGATGTGTCATTACTCATGAACATACTCTTCGGTATATCTTATATATCTTCTTGGTTGTTGGTGACCATTGATGACTTTATTATATAACTGGAACTTTTTACAAATTCATGTTTTTAAAGAAATGGATTAAATTCTTAGAAGTTGAGGTTTTTAGAAATGAGGTGGACTAACCTCTTCCTATTACCTTTTGCATGTGCAACATATAAAAAGGTGTGATCACGTTTTAAAAAAAATAACGAATTTTTTCTTAGAAGTCGCGATTTTTAAAAATTAGGGGTAGTATGCTCTTCCTCTTTCCTATTGTGTACAACTTATAAAAATGTGTGATAATGTAGAATGTGCATAGTTGGTTGATTCAATTACTTTAAGAAAGAACATTTTTTAAAGTAGTATTCTTTAAGAAATAAAAGAACTTTTTTATTGGTATTGAATTTTAGAAATGACGGGCTCTAATCTCTTCCTCTTACCATATTACATGCACAAATTATACAAAATTATGATCATTTAGAATGGGCATACTTTGTTTATTCGATTCATTAAATAAATAAAGTTTCTTTAAAAGTCCCTTATTTTAAGAACTAAAGAATTTTTCTAAAAGTCTGTGTTGAAAACCCTTAAAAAATGAGATCATGTAGAATGTGCATACTTATTTATCTGTTTAATTACGAAATTGTGTTTTCTAAAAGGTCATGTTTTTTAAGAAAAATAATAATTTTCTTTAGATGTCTTGAATTTTAAAAATGAGGGGTACTAAGCTATCCATCTTACTAATTGCATGCACAAATTCTAAAAATGTGTGATCATGTATAATGTACAAACTTTGTTGACTTCGTTTATTAAATAAATATAGTTTCTTTAAAAGTCATGTTTTTTAAGACTTCAAGTAATTTTTAAAGGTCGTGATTTTTAAAAATGAGGGGTATTAACCTCTTCCTCTTATCAATTGTGTGCATAGCCTATAAAAATGTGCAATCATGTAGAATGTTTATACTTAGTTTATTTGACTTAATAAATAAATGAGAATTTTTAAAAAGTCATGGTTTTAAGAATTTAAGTAATTTTTTTAGAAGCTGTGCTTTCATGCACAAATTACCCGCAGAACTTATACAAATGCGTGAGTATGTAGAATGTGTGTACTTAGTTGATTTAATTTATTAAGTAAATGACATTTTAATGAAGTCATGTTTTTAAGGAAATAAAGTAATTTTTTAAGAAGTCGTGGTTTTTAAAAACGAGGGGTATTAAGAACTTCCTCTTACCTTTTGCGTGTAACCTATAAAAAGGTGTGATTTGGTAGAATATGCATACTTTATTTATTTCATTTATTAAATAAATTTAATTTTTTAGAAAGTCATGTTTTTGAACAAACAAAGAATTTTTTTTTAGACATCATGATTTTTAAAGATGAGGAGTAGTAATCCCTTCCTCTTATCAATTGCATACACAACCTATATATATAGGCGCAATCGATACAATGTGCACACTTGGTTAATTCCATTTATGAAAAGTATGGTGTTTATTAAAATGTTATCCTTGTAACCATTCATCCTACTTTCCTTAACTGTAATCGACTAGAAGGGTTATCCTTGTGATAAGTCTTGTGTTTCGTTGTTGATTTCGTTTATTAAATAAATGTGTTTTTCAAAAGTTGTGTTTTTTAAGAAACAAAGAACTTTTTTTAGAAGTCATGATTTTTACCAATGAGGGGTACCAACCTCTTCCTATTATTGATAGTGTGCGTAGCGTACAAAAATGTACACTCTAGTAGAGTTTTTAGAAGTTGTGATTTTAAAAATGAGTTGTATTAAGCTCTTTCTCTAACCAATTACATGTGAAACGCATAAAAATGTGTGATTATGTAAAATGTACATACTTTGTTGATCCACTTTATTAAATAAATGGCACTTTTTATAAATTCATGTTTTTAAAGAAATAAAAAAATTCTTAGAAGTCATACTTTTTAGAAATGAGGTGTACTAAGGTCTTCCTATTACCTTTTGAGTGTTCAACCTATAAAAAGGTGGGATCATGATTTTTAAAAAACTAACAATTTTTTTCTTAGAATTCATGATTTCTAAAAATTAGGGGTACTACGCTCTTCCTATTTCCTATTCTATGCAACTTTAAAAATGTGTGATCATGTAGAATGTGCATACTTTTTTATTCCATTTATTAAATAAATGACATTTTTTTAAAATAGTCTTTTTTAAGAAATAAAAGAATTTTTTTTATAGGTCGTGATTTTTCAAAATGAGGGATTCTAGTTTCTTCCTTTTACCAATTACATGCACAACTTATAAAAAATTGCGATCATTTAGATAGTGCGTACTTTGTTGATTTCATTCATTAAATAAATATTTTTTTTAAAAAAAAGTCGTGTCTTCTAAGAAGTAATGTACTTTTTTAGAAGTCATGGAAATTCAATTTATTACGTAAAACCAATGTGTGTGCAACCCTATAAAATGGATTAATAAATAAAGTAAATTTTTTTAAGTCATTATTTTTAAACACAAGGAGTTCTAATATATTTCCATTACCAGCTATGTGCACAACTTATAAAAAGGTGTGACCATTTCTAATGTGCATACTTTGTTGATTCCATTTTTTAAATAAATCATTTTTTTTAAAAGTCTCATCTTTAAAGAAGTAAATTATTTTTTTATAAATCCTTATTTTTAAAAACAAGGTATACTAATATCTTCCTCTTACCGATGGTGTTGGCAACCCTTAAAACCTGAGATCATGTAGAATGTGCACACTTTGTTTATCTACATTAATTAACAAATGACAGTTTCTAAAAAAATCATGTTTTCTAAGAAATAAATTAATTTTCTTTAGAATTCATGAGTTTTAAAAACAAGGGGTACTAAGCTCTTCCTCTTACCAATTGGGTGCAAAACTTATAAAAATGAGTGATCATGTATAATGTTCATACTTTGTATATTTTTTTTATTAAATAAATATAGATTCCTTATAAGTCATGTTTTTAAGTACATAAAGTAGTTTTTTTAAAAATCATGATTTTTTAAAACGAGGGGTACTAACCTCTTTCTCTTATTGATTGTGTGCATAGCCTATAAAAATGTTCATTAATGTATAATGTGCATATTTGGTTTATTCAACTTATTAAATAAATGGGATTTTTTAAAATGTCATGTTTTTTAAGAAATAAAGCAATTTTTTTAGATGTTGTGACTACATGCACATCTCATAAAAATGTATGGTTATGTAGAATGTTTATACTTTGTTGATTCGATTTATTAAATAAATGACATTTTTTATAAAGCGATGTTTTGAAAAAAAGTATTTTTTTTTATAATTCATGGTTTTTAGAAACAACGGGTATTAAGCACTTCCTCTTACCTTTTCCTTGCTCAACCTATAAAAATGTGTCATCAGGTAGAATCTAAATACTTTGTTTTTTGATTTATTAAATCAACGATTTTATTTATTTGATTTATTAAATAATTGTGTTTTTTTTAAAATGTCATGTTTTTTAAGAAATAACAAATTTTTTCTTAGAAGTCATGATTTTTAAAATTCAAGAGTACTATGCTCTTCTTCTTAACAATTATGTGTGCAACCTATAAAAAGGTGTGATCACGTAGAGTGTGCATACTTTGTTGATTACATTTATTAAATAAATGAAATTTAAGAAAATTGTCTTTTTAAGAAATACAACAATTTTTTTAAGTCATGATTTTAAAAAATGAGGGTTTCTAAGCCCTTCTTCTTACCAATTATATACACAACTTATAAAATGGTGCAATCATTTAGAATGTGCATACTTTGTTGATTCAATTTATTAAATAATTTACATTTTTTTAAGTCATGTCTTTTAAGAAATAAAATATTTTTTAGAAGTTGTGATTTTTAAGAACAAGGGATATTAACCTCTTCCTCTTCCTCTTACCAGTTGCCACAACCCTTAAAAAGATGCAAGCATGTATATTATTCATAGTGTTTTTATCCAATTAATTAAAAAATTGTGTTTTCTAGAAATTCACGTTTTTAAGAAATAAAGTAATTTTATCAAGAAGTCATGATTTCTAAAACCAAGGTGTACGAAGATCTTCCTCTTACAAATTTCATAAACAACTTATAAAAATGTGCAATCATATAGAATGTTCCTTCTTTATTGATTATGTTTATTAATTAAACATATTAAGCTCTTTGTCTTAATAATTATGTTCAAAACCCATAAAAATGTATGATCATGTAAAATGTGCATACTTTGTTTCTTTGACATCCACTAGTTTTTTTCAAAGTTGTGATTTTTAAAGAAGAGGGGTACTAATCCCTTCCTCTTACCCAATCACATGGCAAACCTACAGAAAGGTGTGCTCACATAAAATGTGCATATTTGTGTATTCGTTTTATCAAAGAAATGACATAATTTTAAAAGTTGTGATGAAGTAGATTATGCGCAATTTGTTAATTTGATTTATTCAATAATTGTCATTTTAAGTTCATGTTTTTTGAGAGATACAATATTTTTTTATAATCTGTGATTTTTAAAAATGACCTGTACTAATTTCTTGATCTAACCAATTTCATGTGCTACATATAATAAAGTGTGATCAAGTAGAATGTGCATACTTTGTTGATTCCATTTATTAAATAAATAAAATATTTTTAAAAATTTGTATTCTTTAAAAAAGGAGACTTTTAAAAAAGTGTGATTGTGTTTTAAAAAAAATAACAAATGTTTTCTGAGAAGTTATAATTTTTAAAAATTAGGGGTACTACGCTCTTCCTCTTGCCTAATGTGTGCAACATATAAAAATGTGTGATCATGTAGAATGTGCATACTTTGTTGATTCCGTTTATTAAATAAATACCATTTTTTTAAGTACTCTTTTTTAAGAAATAAAAGAATTTTTTTATAGGTCGTTATTTTCCAAAATGAGGGGTTCTAATATATTCCCTTTACAAATTACATGCACTACTTATAAAAAATTGCAATCATCTAGAATGTGCATTCTCTGTTGATTCCATTCAGTAAATAAATAAAGTTTTTTTAAAGTCGATTTTTAAGAACTCATGCTTTTTAAAGAAAAAAAGATACTAATATCTTCCTCTTATTAATTGTGTTGGTAACCCTTATAGAATGGGATCATAAAGGATGTGCATGCTTGTTTATCCGCTTAATTAAAAATCATGTTTTCTAAAAGGTCATGTTTTTTAACAAATACGGTAATTTTCTTTAGATGTTGTGATTTGTAAAAATGAGGGCTAGGAAGATCAAATAAATAAATAAAGTTTTTTTAAATTCCCATTCATTAAATAAATAAAGTTTTTTCAAAAGTCACGTCTTTTAAGAAGTCAAATATTTTTTTAGAAGTGTGCGATTTTTTAGAAAGAGGGATACTAAGCTCTTCCTCTTATCGATTGTGTTGAAAACCCTTAAAAAATAAGACCATGTAGAATGAAGATACTTGTTTATCTGATTAATAAAGAAATACTATTTTCTAAAAGCTCACGTGTTTTAAGAAAAAAGATAAGTACCGGTATGGTGAGCACATATTTTCCATGTGGCAGGTTGAAAAGCAAGAGAAGCTTTTACCTGCAAGAGGCATGCTGCCGTGAGGGTAGGCCGCAGACTCGGTCACTCACAAGGATTAACTAAGGGGCGTGCAATGAGGTGTTGACCTCATTCCTCAGTAACCATGAGTCTCTCTACAGCGTGGATTGGAGTGAGTTAACGTGGTATCAGCCATCACACTAACTCCCCACCACGAAAAGCGGGATATTTGAAGGGCATGAAGACGATCATGGCACCCTTGATATCACCTGGAGAAACAAAAGAAATTATTAAACTATAAGGTTGTAAATAAGTAATAACTAAACAATAAACTTATGACTTGAAAATTAAGTAATGGGAAGGTATGTGCAATACAAGTAAAATGGTATCTATATGTTTCCTTATTGGCAATATAATTGACATGTTATGAAAATTGTATGGTGTTAGATTCCTGAGTTTTACATTGCTAACAATGTCGATGTAGTAGCCATGCATATATATGCTTCAATTTGCAGGTTTGGTGACCTACTCCCACTTGTCAAGAGGGACTAAAGAATATAAAAGAAAGCATTAAGAACCTGAAGAAGAAAAGGAGACAAGGCTGGGAAAACTCGTAACACCAAGGACGGTGTTAATTCAAGGGGGAGAGGATGTAGCATCCCTCACCACCTCGACCTAGAGCTCACAGTGTAAGTAAAATTCCAATGTAAGTATCCATCCTGACCTTATCAAAATATTTGATATGATTGATAGCGTTAGGAGACTTAGAACTTGACGCGACTAAGAACAATTGGGGGAATGAATTTACTAGGGGGAAAGGTTAAAAATAATGAATGGAACCCGAGAAAGAATAACAATTCCCTTGATGGGATCATGTTAAGATGAAGCAACTCACAAATATATTTATTTGTTTGGTTATCAAGTATTGGGTCAACAGGATCCACTTTCACATATCAAAGTGAAGAATTTTCATTATTCTTCGGAAATATTTAATTATAAATTCAAGTGCCAAAACGACCTTCCTAGGAATTTTATTCAGAAGTGTGAAGCTTCCTCTTAAAGAAAATTACCATGAGTATATATTTTTATTTTTCCTAAAGATGATCTACACAAATGTGTTAATAAAGTATCTTATTGGATTAAGTAAAATAATTTACATGGTGTACCTAAATACATGGGCAAGTATATATATATATTCATATACTGAATATTTCTTATGTATAAACTATCGATTAAAAAAAAGAAGTTATAAATACTTGAACACAGGCTCTTATAAGGGGGTTATGTAGAAGTGTTGTGATATTTAGATATGGGAAAGGCGATAATAGTTGGACTATAATATTTATAAATTATGGGTAATATAAATTACACTCTCATTTCGAGAGAGAGAGTCTAGTTTCGAATTAAGGAAGACATAACTCTATTTCTAACAAACCTATTTCATTTCCAGAGAGAGAGTCTAGTTTCGAATTAAGGAAGACATAACTCTATTTCTAACAAACCTATTTTTGCTGGTAATTTAGGGTGAGTTAAATTAAAATAAAAGAGAAAAGTATTGTTATTAATATTCTCTTTTATGCAGAATTTAATTGAGTAAATACTGAACATTACTGCAGTAAGAGGAAAACTGAAGCATAATGGCTGGCTGCCAGCATGCCTAGAATCCCTCTTGCACGTCCAAAATAGAGTCCGCCTCAGCACTGATGATGGCACTCATGATGGCAGTGTTGGTGCCTTAATTGGTGAGGAGATCAATGCACTCTCAAAGAAGGCTGTTACTCGCCGTTATTTATTGGGTTACAGTTCTCTATGAAGGGGACACATTTTTTAATGGAGCGTGGAAAACCTGGAAGGGGGCACAAATATTTTAGTGCATTTTCCCATCATGATGCTGTAGATCGCAATCTCTTAGGGTATTTATGATTTTTACACTGGGGGTTCGCATGATATCTACCAGGATGGAGCGCTCAGCTCTATGAGGAGAACCGACTCTGTTCTCGTCCAGGACTCCCTTGATATTTTCAAAGCCAAGACTAATCCGGAATGACGTGGTTCTCTGCTCTTTTGATGCGCATGTCTATCCAGTTGCTACCATGGATTGTTCCTGGAACGTAATCATTTACATGTACTGAAATACTAGGTGATATTTTTATTCTTGTAGGAAGAGGGCCTATGCTCGCTATTTCCATGCTTTTTATTTTTATTTTAGGTTTTCTGGTTAATTTAGGGCTGGCATTCATGTAATAATCATATGGACGAAGCAGAAGCAAAGCACTATGATTGGAGCTTAATCTCTAGAGTATAGATAGTCCTAGACATTAAATTCAAATCGAAATATGCAGTAGAAATCTCTAAAAACAAACCACATTTGCAATTGTCTGATGTAAACTCTTAACTGGTTCCCAATTGCCGAAAGTAGTTTGACAAAGGCTCTAAAATTGTCTAACAATTTCACAACCTTCCCAAAAATAAAAACTGGTCATTCTTTATTTGAAGGAAATATATTCAAGGTTCGGTGTAACAACGGATCGATGATATTTCTGAATGTTAGAGTAGGGCAACCTTTTTAGGTATCAAGATAGAGAATTGCATATATGGTCAACTGTTTGGAATAATCCTGCATATAGTTGTCTATTCCTTTCCCAGTCTCATATATGATTAAATGAATTTAAAACCATCTTAATTTGAAATACTCCTTTTTGATTTGGAGAAGTCCTAGGCACACCCTGCTTCACTTGTGGAGGTTGTTTTTAATACACAAGAGCTATATTTCTATTGATAACATATCTATGTATGCTTATGGGACTAAACCATGATTAATCAATTTCTCAACTCCTAAGGTTATGTGGAGGTTCGATGAAATGTCAATTGATGCAATTTGAAATTATTGTTATTTTAAGAAAATTTTAAACTGTGGTTTAGACGTGTTCAAATCTTCCTCGTTATTACTTGTCGACAATGGGAACTTGTAACTACGAATAATTACAATAAATTTTTAATGTGGTGAATGGCGGTCAATATTTTAACTATAGTTAACTATGATTAATTCTTGGATGTAATTAATCGCTGTTAAGGTAGAGGGGATGGATGCGTGCGAGGAGATAAGTATGAATTCCTCCTTTTACATTATAGTATAGATTATAATCCTCTATCGATCCATTTAGCTATCATTCTCAACTAATAGGTATGCTTCTCAGCTGCTATTACTCTCAACAAATAGTTATGTTTCTCATGATCCTTGATTGAAGGCAATTTTAAAATTGATGTATCGTGCTTAAAGAGTAGTATTGCTTGGAATTTAGATCTTCCATCTTCATTTTCCTCAACCTATATTCACTTTTTGCTAAGTATTCCAAGAAACAGAATGTATCAATAGAGGCAAGCATGAGTAGGCAGGTGTTATGGATGATCCCTTTTCATTCTGCAACCTCAACTTCATATACATGTATATTTAATATTTATAGAAAATTAGTTTGGTCATCATGTAATGCAGCCCACTTAGATCAACCATTATATTGGGAACCTCGAGTGTGGGGATAAAGCATGCCTAACACCAAACGTTCCATGCAGCCAAGGACACACATAGTCAGTACCACTTGAATTTCACAGCCATTACCCATGAGATAAAAGTCATACACAGTTCGGACTCACTAATTTGTGGTCCCACATTTTTACCATGATTTGCAATCTTTGTTTTGACTTGGGATTTGATAATTTGATAACATCTGGAGGCACACTCTTTCATTGGTTGAGTCTCCTGTAGATCTGGTAAATACTCCGCCTTGTTGGCATTGATGCGGTTATATAAAGGATCTAGTCTATGAGATAGATCTGAACCTTTGGGATAAAGGGAAAACCTCTGTGTTTAAATATATGAATCCATGGGGTTCTCCTGATTTTTGTTCATTGTATTGATGTGGGAAATATGAGGCCTGAGAGCTTCAGTAATAATTATGTGGTAAGTCGTTTCTCTTCTGGCTTATGCGATGACACTAGAGGGCCTATCTCTGTGTGCATCTTTGATTGTATTCTACTACTGCTTCGGAGGGGACATTATTGCTGTAAATTGAAGACCTAAGACTGATTTAGTTGAGAAAGATCTGTAATAGTCTTAATCCGCTATGGTTCCATTCAACCTTTTAAATTTAAACTTGTCCTAGTAGATTTGTGGCCCCAGCTCGGGGGTGGCTCCAGGCGGAACAACACACGCCAGATGGAGCCAGTGGATGGGAGGAAGGTCGCTGTCAAGTTTCTAGTGGCTCCTTGATTTGTTTTATTAAGTAAATGTTGTGTTGTGTTCCATGAATAATTAGTATGGGCAGGGATACTTGGTAGTATAATTGCATGATTAATATGTTCTACTTAAGTAATGGTATTTATGATGCTCTTATTTCTTTTGTAAACTCACATGTTTGATGACAAGCTGTAGTTGCAGATAAGCTGCCACAATGAGGGGAAAATCACCCTATGACGATAACATGGCCGAGATAATTTATATGGCTTATGTATATATATGTATATACACAAATGGGTAATTGAATTGTCACAAAGATCGAACTTTTATTTATTCATTTAAATGAAATTAACTAACCATGTCTTTTACTTTGAAGCAGAGTTTAGTCTCTTCGTGAGCCATTTTCCTTCTCCGACCATTTGCCAAGGGGAGAAGGAGCCCTCATAACACCCTACACCAAAGGATATTATTTATTGCTATGGTCACATTCAAAGAACAGTACTCTCACCATTATATTGTATATGTATTGTTTTTGTGATTGTCGAATTTCATTGGTGACTATTGGAACCCAATAGAAAATAAAACCTTGATTGCCTTATTTGCAGCATTAGTAGACCATACAATATTAATATCAATAGCAGAAATAAATAATGGCATACGTTGAGTCTGTCTTTACACTTGAAGTGCTTGAATGGAACTGTTATTTTCAGCTGAATAACCGCTTTCCTTAATTCTGATCAAAGCTTAATTATCAATGACTTTTCACTCATGTTTGGGAGAAGCCTTGTTTTTCTACTTTTGACATAGACAGATCTATCAAGCTTTAGGGGTACATTACATGGTGGTATGTAAACATGAGTAGAGCTTCTTTGAGGGAAGACTTAGTCAGATAAGGCATAATATGCAAGTTAGTTTATGTTATCAACAGAAAATCTAGTGAATGGATATAAATTGTCGGATGGTTGTATTACCCTACGCATAGTTCAGCCTTTTCTTGATTGGCCATGCTCCATTTTAAATACCATATCAGATATGTCACTAACACATTTTGTAATAACAGCCAAACAGAAAGAAAAAAAAAATATTAACCCCCTCTTTTACACATAATGGCATTGATGGTAAGAGAGGGGCGTTACAATTCCATTCAGTAAATAAATAAAGTTTTTTTAAAGTCGATTTTTAAGAACTCATGCTTTTTAAAGAAAAAAAGATACAAATATCTTCCTCTTATTAATTGTGTTGGTAACCCTTATAGAATGAGATCATAAAGGATGTGCATGCTTGTTTATCCGATTAATTAAAAATCATGTTTTCTAAAAGGTCATGTTTTTTAACAAATACGGTAATTTTCTTTAGATGTTGTGATTTTTAAAAATGAGGGCGAGGAAGATCAAATAAATAAATAAAGTTTTTTTAAATGTCCATTCATTAAATAAATAAAGTTTTTTTTAAAAGTCACGTCTTTTAAGAAGTCAAATATTTTTTTAGAAGTCTGCGATTTTTTAGAAAGAGGGATACTAAGCTCTTCCTCTTATCGATTGTGTTGAAAACACTTAAAAAATAAGACCATGTAGAATGAAGATACTTGTTTATCTGATTAATAAAGAAATACTGTTTTCTAAAAGCTCACGTGTTTTAAGAAAAAATATAATTTTTTTTAGATGTCATGATTTTTAAAAATGAGGGGTACTAAGCTATCCATATTACTAATTGCATGAACAACTTATAAGAATGTGTGATCATGTAGAATGTACATACTTTGTTGAATTTGTTTATTAAATTAATATAGTTTCCTTAAAAGTCATGTTTTTTAAGAAATAAAGTAATTTTTTTAATGGTCATGATTTTTAAAAATGAGGAGTACTAACCCTTCCTCTTATCAATTGTGTGCGTGGCCTATAAAAATGTGCAATCATGTAGAATGTTCATGTTTTGTTTATTTGACTTAATAAATAAATGAGAATTTTTAAAAGTCCATGGTTTTAAGAATTTAAGTAATGTTTTTAGAAGGTGTGATTTCATGCACAAATTACCTGCACAACTTATAAAAATGTGTGATTATGTAGAATGTGCATACTTAGTTGATTTAATTGATTAAGTAAATCACATTTTTATAAAGTTGTGTTTTTAAAGAAATAAATTATTTTTTTAAGAAGTCATGGTTTTTAAAAATGAGGGGTATTAAGTACTTCCTCTTACCTTTTGCTTGTAACCTATAAAAAAGTGTGATTGTGTAGAATATGCATACTTTGTTTATTTGATTTATTAAATAAATTTCAGTTTTTAGAAATTCATGTTTTTTAACAAATAAAGCAATGTTTTAGAAGTCATGATTTGTAAAGATGAGGAGGACTAATCGCTTCCTCTTATCAATTGCATACACAACCTATAGATAGGCGCAATCGATACAATGCACACACTTTAATAATTCCATTTATTAAAAGTATGGTGTTTATTAAAATGTTATTTGTGTAACCATTTATCCTGCTTTCCTCAACTATAATTGACCAAAAGGGTTATCCTTGTGATAAGTCCCGTGTTTCTTTCTTGATTCCGTTTATTAAATAATTTTGTTTTTTTTCAAAAGTCATGTTTTTTAAAGAAAAAAAGAACTTTTTTTAAGAAGTCATGATTTTTAAAAATGAGGGGTACCAACCTCTTCCTTTTACTGATAGTGTGCATAGCCTATAAAAATGTGCAATTAAGTAGAGTTTTTGTAAGTTATGATTTAAAAAATGAGTTGTATTAAGATCTTTCTCCAACCAATTACATGTGCAACGTATAAAAATGCGTGATTATGTAAAATGTGCATACTTTGTTGATATGCTTTATTAAATTAATGACACTTTTTATAATTTCATGATTTTAAAGAAACAAAGTAATTATTAGAAGTCGAGGTTTTTAGAAATGATGTGTACTAATATCTTCCTATTACCTTTTGCGTGTTCAACTTATAAAAAGGTGGGATCATGTTTTTAAAAATAATGATTTTTTTATTAGAAGTCGTGATTTTTAAAATAAGGGGTACTACGCTCTTCCTCTTTCCTATTGTATGCAAGTTATAAAAATGTGTGATCATGTAGAATGTGCATACTTTTTTTATTCCATTTATTAAATAAATGACATTTTTTTAAAGTAGTCTTTTTTAAGAAAAAAATGAATATTTTTATAGGTCGTGATTTTTCAAAATGAGAGGTTCTAATCTCTTCCTCTTACCAATTATGTGCACAACTTATAAAAAGTTAAAATAATTTATATTGTGCATACTTTGTTGATTTCATTCATTAAATAAATAAAGTTTTTTTAAAAGTTGTGTCTTCTAGGAAGTAATGTATTTTTTTAGAAGTCGTGCACATTCAAGTTATTAATTAAAACCTATGTGTGTGAAACCTATAAAAAGGTGTGATCATTTATAATCTATATACAAATGTTGATTCCATTTATTAAATAAATGACATTTTAAAAATGTTGTATTTTTTAATAAATAAAGTAATTTTTTTAAGTCATGGTATTTAAACACAAGGGGTTCTAATATATTCCTCTTACTAGTTACATGCACAACTTATAAAAATGTGTGATCATTTCTAATGTGTATACTTTGTTTATTCCATTTTTTAAATAAACCAATTTTTTTTAAAAGCCGCATCTTTTAAGAAGTAAATTTTTTTTTTTATAAATTCTTATTTTTAAAAATGACGGATACTAAGCTCTTCCTCTTAACGATTGTGTCGAAAACACTTAAAACATGAGATCATGTAGAATGCACATACTTTGTTTATCAACATTAATTAAAAAATGTCATTTTCTAAAAAAATAATGTACTTTAAGAAATAAATTAATTTTCTTTAGAAGTCATGATTTTTAAAAACAAGGGGTACTAATCTCTTCCTCTTACCAATTTTATGCAAAACTTATAAAAATGTGTGATCATGTATAATGTGCATACTTTGTTGATTCCGTTTATTAAAAAAATATAGTTTCCTTAAAACTCATGTTTTAAGTACATAAAGAGGTCATGATTTTTAAAAACAAGGGGTACTAACCTCTTTCTCTTATTAATTGCGTGCATAGCTTATAAAAATGTTCAATAATGTATAATTTGCATATTTTGTTTATTCAACTTACTAAATAAATGGGCTGTTTTAAAAAGTCGTGTTTTTTTAAGAAATAAAGTAATTTTTTTAGATGTTGTGATTACATGCACAAATTATGTGTACAACTCATAAAAATGTATGGCTATGTAGAATGTGTGCGTTTTTTTAATTCGATTTATTAAATAAGTGAGATTTTTTATGAAGTGATGTTTTTTAAAAAATAAGTATTTTTTTATTAATAATTCGTGGTTTTTAAAAACAAGGGGTATTAAGCACTTCATCTTACCTTTTCTAAGATTTTCCTATTACCAATTACATGCACAACTTATAAAAATGTGTGATCATGTAGAATGCACATACTTTGTTGATTTTGTTTATTAAATAAATGTAGGTTTTTTTTAAAGTAATGTTTTTTAAGAAATAAAGTAATTGTTTAGAGGTCATAATTTTTAATAACAAGGGGTACTAGCCTCCTCTTCTTCTTATTTATTACTCGCATATCCTATAAAAAGTACAATCATTTAGAGTGCACATACTTTCTTTATTCGATTTATTAAAATAAAAGGCATTTTTTTAAAATTTATTTTTTAACAAATAAAGTAATGCTTTCTAGAAGCCTTGATTTCATGAATAAATTATGTGCACAAGTTATAAAAATGTGTGATTATGTAGATGGTGCGTACTTTATTGGTTTGATTTATTAAATAAATGACATTTTTATAAAGTCGCATTTTTAAAGAAATAAGTAATTGTTTTAGAAGTCTTGGTTTGTAAAAATGAGGGATACTAAGCACTTCCTCTTTCCATTTGTGTGCCCAACCTATAAAAAGGTGCGATCATGTAGCATGTGCTTACTTTGTTTATTCGATTTATTAAATAATTGATGTTTTTTTAGAAATACATGATTTCTTTGAAATACTCATTTTATTCTAAGAAGCCATGATTTAAAAAACGTGACGGGTACTATGCTCTTCCTCTTACCAAAGTGTGTGTGCAGCCTATAAAAATGTGCGATAATGTAGAATGTGTGTAAGAAATAACGTAGAATGTAGAATGACACTTTTTACAAATTCATGTTTTTAAATAAATAGATTAAATTTTCAGAAGTCGAGGTGTTTAGAAATGTGGTGGACTACGCTCTTCCTATTACCATTTTCATGAGTAACCTATATAATGGTGTGATCGTGTTTAAAAAAAATAACAAATATTTTCTTAGAACTCGTGATTTTTAAAAATTAGAGGTACTACGCTCTTCCTCTTTCCTATCATGAACAACTTATAAAAAATGTACGATCATGTCGAATGTGCATACTTTGCTGATTCAATTTATTTAAGAAATGACATTTTTTTTAAAGTAGTAGTCTTTAAGAAATAAAAGATTGTTTTTGATGGACTTGATTTTTAAAAAGGATTGGTTCTAATATCTTCCTGTTACCATATTACATGCACAACTTATTAAAAAATGTGATCATTTAGAATGTGCATATTTTGTTTATTCAATCATTAAATAAACATTTTTTTTTAAAAGTCAAGTCTTTTAATGAGTAAAATATTTTTTTAGAAGTTTGTGATTTAGAAAAAAAGGATACTAGCCCTTCCTCTTATGGATTGTGTTGAAAGCCCTTAAGAAACGAGATCATGTAGAATGTGCATACTTGTTTATCTCATTAATTAAGAAATCATGTTTTCTAGAAGGTCATGTTTTTTTAAGAAAAGACAAATTCGTTAGATGTCGTGATTTTTAAAACTGAGGGGTACTAAGCTATCCATCTTACCAATTGCATTCAAAACTTATAAAAATGTGTGATCATGTAGAATGTACATACTTTGTTGACTTCATTTATAAAATAAATATAGTTTCTTTAAAAGTCATGTTTTTAAGAAACAAAGTAATTTTTTTAAAGGTCATGATTTTTAAAAATAAGGGGTACTAACCTCTTCCTCTCGTCAATTGTGTGCATAGCATATAAAAATGTGCAATTATGTTGAATTTTTATACTTTGTTTATTTGACTTAATAAATAAATGAGAATTTTTAAAAAGTCATGGTTTTAATAATTTAAGTAATTATTTTATAAGTTGCGATTTCATTCAAAATTTACCTACACAAATTATAAAAAAGTGTGATTATGTATAATGTGCATATTTATTTGATTTAATTTAGTAAGTAAATAAAATTTTTATAAAGTCATGCTTTTAAAGAAATAAAGTAATTTTTTAAGAAATTTTGGTTTTTAAAAATGAGGCGTATTAATGACTTCCTCTTACCTTTTGTGTGTAACCTATAAAAATGTGTGATTGTGTAGAATATGCATACTTTATTTATTTGATTTATTGTGATTATAGAAACATGTGATCATTTCTAATGTGCAAACTTTGTTAATTCCATTTTTTAAATAAATCATTTTTTAAAGTCGCATGTTTTAAGAAGTAAATTATATTTTTATAAATCCTTATTTTTAAAAACAAGGGATACTAAGTTCTTCCTCTTACCGATTGTGTCGGCAACCCTTAAACATGAGATCATGTAGAATGTGCATACTTTGTTTATCTACATTAATTAAAAAATTACATTTTCTAAAAGAGTCATGTATTTTAAAAAATAAATTAATTTTCTTTAGAAGTCATGATTTTTAAAAATAAGGGGTACTAAACTCTTCCTCTTACCAATTGGGTGCAAAACTTATAAAAATGAGTGATCGTGTAGAATGTGCATACTTTGTTGATTTTGTTTATTAAATAAATATAGTTTCCTTAAAAGTCATGTTTTTAAGCACATAAAGTAGTTTTTTTTAGAGGTAATTATTTTTAAAAACGAAGGGTACTAACCTCTTTCCCTTATTGATTGCATGCATAGCCTATAAAAATATTCAATCATGTATAATGTGCATTTTTTTTATTCAAATTATTAAATAAATGGGTTTTTTTAAAAAGTCGTGTTTTTTAAGAAATAAAGTAATTTTTTAGATGTTGTGATTATATGCACAAATTACGTGCAAAACTCATAAAAATGTATGGTTATGTAGAATGTGTGTATTTTGTTAGTTCGATTTATTAAATAAATGACATTTTTTATAAAGTGATGTTTTAAAAAAAATAAGTAATTTTTTATAATTTGTGGTTTTTAAAAACAAGGTGTATTAATCACTTCCTTTTACCTTTTCTTTGCGATAAGGTAGGATATGCATAGTTTGTTTATTTGATTTATTAAATAAATGATTTTGTTTATTTGATTTATTAAATAATTGTGGTTTTTTTTTAAGTCATGTTTTTTTTAAGAAATACCATTTTTTTCTTAGAAGTCACGAGTTTTAAAATTCAAGAGTACTATGGTCTTCTTCTTAACATTTATGTGTGCAACCTATAAGAAGGTGTGATCACGTAGAGTGTGCATACTTTGTTGTTTCCATTTATTAAATAAATAACATTTAAAAAAAATTGTCTTTTTAAGAAATAAAATAATTTTTTAAGCTGTGATTTTTGAAAATGAGGGTTTCTAAGCCCTTCTTCTTACCAATTACATACACAAATTATAATCGGGTGCAATCATTTAGAATGTGCATACTTTGTTGATTCAATTTATTTAATAAATGATGTTTTTTAAGTCAATTTTTTAAGAAATAAAATATTTTTTAGAAGTTGTGATTTTTAAAAACAAGGGACATTACCTATTCCTATTCATCTTAACACTTGCCACAACCCTTAAGAACATGCAAGAATGTAGCATATTCATAATTTGTTTATCCAATTAATTAAAAATTTGTGTTTCCCAGAAATTCATGTTTTTTAAGAAATAAAGTAGTTTTATTAAGAAGTCACAATTTCTAAAAACAAGGTGTACTAACCTCTTTCTCTTACAAATTTCCTGAACAACTTATAAAAATGTGAAATCATGTTGAATGTTCCCTTTTTATTGATTCTATTTATTAAATAAACATACTAAGCTATTTGTCTTAACAATGATGTTCAAAACCCATAAAAATGTATGATCAGGTAAAATGTGCATACTTTGTTTATTCTACATCCAGTAATTTTTTTCAAAGTTGTGATTTTTAAAGTAGATGGGCACTAATCCCTTCCTCTTACCAAATGATGTGGGAAACCTACAAAAAGGTGTGATCACATAAAATGTGCATATTTCTCGATTCATTTTATTAAACAAGTGACATAATTTTAAAAGTTGTGATGAAGTAGAATATGCATAATTTTCTGATTTGATTTATTAAATAATTATTGTTTTAAAGTCATGTTTTTTGAGAGGTACCATATTTTTTTTAGAATCCATGATTTTTTAAAATGACATCTACTAATCTCTTGGTCTAACCAATTTCATGCGCTACATATAATAATGTGTGATAATGTAAAAAGCACATACTTTCTTGATTCCATAATGTGTGAATTTTTTGCTAGAAGTTATGATTTTTAAAAATTAAGGGTACTATGGTCTTCCTCTTACCTAATGTGTGCAACTTATAAAAATGTGTGATCATGTAGAATGTGCATACTTTGTTGATTCCAGTTATTAAATAAATAACATTTTTTAAAGTACTATTTTTTAAGAAATAAAATCATTTTTTGTTGGTCATTATTTTCCAAATGAGGGGCTCTGATCTCTTCCTTTTACAAATTACTTATAAACAATTGAAATCATTTATAATGTGCATACTCTGTTGATTCCATTCATTAAATAAATAAAGTTTTTCTTTAAACTCGTGTCTTCTAAGAAGTAAGTATTTTTTTATAAGTCGTGGTTTTTAAAAAAGACAGATACTAAGATCTTTCTCTTATTAATTATGTTGGTAACCCTTAAAAAATGAGATCATAAAGAATGTTCATACTTGTTTATCTGGTTAATTAAAAAATCATGTTTTCTAAAAGGTCGTGTTTTTTAAGAAATACAATAATTTTCTTTATATGTTGTAATTTTTAAAAATAAGGGGTACAAAGCTATCCATATTACCAATTGCATGCACAACTTATAAAATGTGTGATCATGTAGAATGTACATATATTGTTCATTTCATTCGTTAAACAAATACAGTTTTTTTAAAAGTCGTGTCTTTTAAGAAGTAAAGTATTTTTTTAGAGGTCTACGATTTTTTAAAAAGAGGCATACTAAGTTCTTCCTCTTATCGATTGTGTTGAAAACCCTTAAAATATGAGATCATGTAGAATGTGCATACTTGTTTATCCTATTAATTAATATATCTTATTTTCGAAACGCTCATGATTTTTAAGAAAAAATATAATTTTCTTAAGATGTCGTGATTTTTAAAAATGAGGGGCACTAGGCTATCCATCTTACCAATTGCATGCACAACATATAAAATTGTGTGATCATGTAGAATGCACATACTTTTTTGATTTTTTTTATTAAATAAATGTAGTTTTTTTAAAGTAATGTTTTTTTAAGAAATAAAGTATTTTTTTAGAGGTCATATTTTTTAATAACGAGGGGTACTAGCCTCTTCTTCTTCTTATTGATTACGTGCATATCATATAAAAATGTGCAATCATGTAGAGTGCACATACTTTGTTTATTCTATTTATTAAAATAAAAGACATTTTTTATAAATATGTGTTTTTCACCAAACAAACTAATTTTTTTAGTAGCCTTGATTGCATGAACAAGTTATGTGCACAAGTTATAAAAATGTGTGATTATGTAGATTGTGCATACTTTATTGGTTTGATTTATTAAACAAATGAGATTTTTATAAATTCGCGTTTATAAATAAATAAAGTAATTGTTTTAGAAGTCGTGGTCTGTAAAAATGAGAGATACTAAGCACTTCATATTACCATTTGTGTGCCCAACCTATAAAAAGGTGCGATCTTGTAGAATGTGCATACTTTGTTTATTCAATTTATTAAATAATTGATGTTTTTTAGAGAGAGATGATTTTTTTGAAATACTCATTTTTTTCTACGAATGCATGATTTTGCCAAGAAGCACTCTACATCCTAGTATGGGGGAGATATTGTAACGTAATGTTCCTCACATAAATGTCAGCTATAAATATTATTTCCAATTATGAGGGAGATGTTGTAATATTCCTAATGTAAAGGTCAGCTATAAATATTTACTTTTTACTTCTATTTACTTATAATGTAGATTTTGTCAGCCATTAATTAAGAGTAAATATGGGGGAGATGTTGTAATGTTCCTACTTAACAAAATAATAAAAAAATAAAAAAATGAATTATCCACAAAAATAATGTTGGTCTTGCACATGGTTTTAAAAACATGTGCAAGGCCTCCTAAACAACCCATGGTTTTTTTATACATGGTTTAGGAGGGCCTTGCAAATGGTTTTAAAACCATGTGCAAGGCCTCCTGAACAACCCATGGTTTTATTGTACATGGTTTAGGAGGTTGCTGCAAATGGTTTTAATACCATGTGCAAGGCATCCTAAACAACCCATTGTTTTAGGAGGGCCCTATACATGGTTTTAAAACCATGTATGGGGGTAATGTTGTAATGTCATTTCCTAACAAAATTGAAAACAATACAAAATATTATATGTCAGCCATAAATAGTATTAATATTAATAATAAAACTATTATATATCGACCTTAAATAAAAAAGATGTGTCTTTTGGTATGAATCAAACCAAAGCCAATAGTTGAGTACAATACTTAAGAAGAGGTTTGCACCTCCAAATATTTGATCCCTCTTGGGGCTTGATAGAGCCTATGATTTGGATCTATGTTGGTTTTAAAAAAGTCAGGGGTACTATGCTCTTCCTCTTACCACAGTGTGTATGGAACCTATAAAAATGTGTGATAATGTAGAATGTGCATAAGAAATAATGTAGAATGTAGAATGTTACTTTTTATAAATTCATGTTTTTAAAGAAATAAATTAAATTTTTAGAAGTCGAGGTTTTTAGAAATGAGGTGCACTAAGCTCTTCCTATTACCTTTTGCATGTGCAACCTATATAAAGGTGTTATCGTTTTTTTAAAAAAATAACTTTTTTTTTCTTAGAAGCCAAGATTTTTAAGAAATAGGGGTATTACGCTCTTTCTCCTTCCTATTGTGTGCAACTTATAAAAATGTGTGATCATGTAGAATGTGCATACTTTGTTGATTCAATTTATTTAAGAAACAACATTTTTTTATTGATTTTTAAAAATGACGGGTTGTAATCTCTTCCTCTTACCATATGACATGCACAACTTTTAAAAAAATGCGATCACTTAGAATGTGCATACTTTGTTTATTCCATTCATTAAATAAATAAAGTTTTTTTAAAAGTCGGGTCTTTTAAGAAGTAATGTATTTTTTTAGAAGTCTCTCATTTTAAAAAAGAAATGGATACTAAGCTCTTCCTCTTATCAATTGTGTTGAAAACCCTTAAAAAACAAGATCATGTAGAATGTGCATACTTGTTTATCCAATTAATTAAGAAATTGTCTTTGCTAAAATCTCATGTCTTTTAAGAAAACAAAATAATTTTCTTTAGATGTCGTGATTTTTAAAAATGAGGGGTACTAATCTATCCATCTTACCAATTGCATGCACAACTTATGAAAATGTGTTATGATGTATAATGCACATACTTTCTTGACTTCATTTATTAAATAAATATAATTTATTTAAAAGTCATGTTTTTTAAGAAATAAAGTAATTTTTTTTAAAGGTCGTGATTTTTAAAAATGAGGGGTACTAACCTCTTCCTCTCGTCAATTGTGTGCATAGCATATAAAGATGTTAAATCATGAATAATGTTTATACTTTGTTTATTTGACTTAATAAATAAATGAGAATTTTTAAAATGTCACGGTTTTAAGAATTTAAGTAATTTTTTTAGAAGCTGTGATTTCATGCACAAATTACCTACACAACTTATAAAAATGTGTGATTATGTAGAATGTGTGTACTTAGTTTATTTAATTTATTAAGTAAATGACAATTTTATGAAGTCGTTTTTTTAAAGATATAAAGGAATTTTTTAAGAAGTCGTGGTTTTTAAAAATGAGGGGTGTTAAGCACTTCCTCTTACCTTTTGCGTCTAACCTATAAAAAGGTGTGATTGTGTAGAATATGGATACTTTGTTTATTTGTTTTATTAAATAAATGTCATTTTTTAGAAAGTCATGTTTTTAACAAATAAAACAATTTTTTAGAAGTCATGATTTTTAAAGATGAGGAGTAGTAATCCTTTCCTCTTATCAATTTTCATACATAGCCTATAGATAGGTGCAATCGATACAATGTGCACACTTTGTTAATTCCATTTATTAAAAGTATGGTGTTTATTAAAATTTTATCTGTGTAACCATTCATCCTGCTTTCCTCAAATGTAATTGACCAAAAGGGTTATCCTTGTGATAAGTCATGTGTTTCTTTGTTGATTTCGTTTATTAAATAAATCTGTTTTTTTCAAAAGTCATTTTTTTAAGAAACAAAGAACATTTTTTAGAAGTCATGATTTTTAAAAATGAGGGGTACCAACCTCTTCCTATTACTGATAATGTGCATAGCCTATAAAAATTAGTTGTATTAGGCTCTTTCTCTAACCAATTACATGTGCAACGTATAAAAACATGTGATTATGTAAAATGTGCATACATTGTTGATCCTCTTTATTAAATAAATGACACTTTTTATAAATTCATGTTTTTAAAGAAATAAAGTAATTCTTAGAAGTCGAGGTTTTTAGAAATGAGGTGTACTAAAATATTCCTATTACCTTTTGTGTGTGCAACCTATAAAAAGGTGGGATCATGTTTTTTACAAAAATTACAATTTTTTTCTTAGAAGTCATGTTTTTGAAAAATTAGGGGTACTACGCTCTTCCTCTTTCCTATTGTGTGCAACTTATAAAAATGTGCGATCATGTAGAATGTGCATACTTTTTTTGTCTATTTATTAAATAAATGACATTGTTTTGAAGTAGTCTTTTTTAAGAATTTTTTTTATTTTTTATAGTTTGTGATGTTTCAAAATGAGGGGTTCTAATCTCTTCCTCTTACCAATTATGTGAACATCTTATAAAAAATTGTGATCATTTAGATTGTGCACACTTTGTTGATTTCATTCATTAAATAAATATGGTTTTTTTAAAAGCCGTGTGTTCTAAGAAGTAAAGTATTTTTTAGAAGTCGTGCACCTTCAAGTTATTACGTAAATCTTGTGTGCACAACCTATAAAAAGGTGTGATCATGTAGAATCTGTATACAATGTTGATTCCATTTATTAAATAAATGACATTTTTAAAAAAGTTGTATTTTTTAATAAATAAATAAATTTTTTAAGTCATGATTTTTAAACACGAGGGGTTCTAATATCTTCCTCTTACCATTTTCATGCACAACTTATAAAAACATGTGATCATTTATAATGTGCATACTTTGTTGATTCCATTTTTTTAAATAAATCATTTTTTTTAAAAGTCGCATCTTTTAAGAAATAAATTATTTTTTTATAAATCCTTATTTTTAAAAACGAGGTATACTAAGCTCTTCCTCTTACTGGTTGTGTCGGAAACCCTTAAAATGTGAGATCATGTAGAATGTGCATACTTTGTTTATCTACATTAGTTAAAAATGACATTTTCTATAAAAACATTTATTTTAAGAAATAAATTAATTTTCTTTGGAAGTCATGATTTTTAAAAACAAGGGGTACTAAGCTCTTCCTCTTACCAATTGCGTGCAAAAATTATAAACATGTGTGATACTGTAGAATGTGCATACTTTGTTGATTATGTTTATTAAATAAATATAGTTTCCTTAAAAGTCATGTTTTTAAGTACAATAAGTAGTTTTTTAGAGGTCATGATTTTTAAAAATGAGGGGTACTGACCTCTTTCTCTTATTCATTGCATGCATAGCCTATAAAAATGTTCAATCATGTATAATGTGCATATCTTATTTACTCAACTTATTAAATAAATGGGATTTTTTAAAAAGCCATGTCTTTTAAGAAATAAAGTAAATTTTTAGATGTTCTCATTACATGCACAAATTACGTGCATAACTCATAAAAATTTATGGTTATGTAGAATGTGTGTATTTTGTTGATTCGATTTATTAAATAAATGACATTTTTTATAAAGTGATGTTTTAAAAAAAATAAGTCATTTTTTTTTATAATTTGTGGTTTTTGAAAACAAAGGGTATTAAGCACTTCCTCTTACCTTTTCTTTGCACAACCTATAAAAATGTTTTATTAGTTAGAATGTGCATATTTGTTTATTCGATTTATTAAATAAAAGGTTTTGTTTATTTGATTTATTAAATAATTGTGTTTTTTTTATGAAATACCGATTTTTTTCTTAGAAGTCATGAGTTTTAAAATTCAAGAGTACTATGCTCTTCTTCTTAACAATTATGTGTGAAACCTATAAAAAGGTGTGATCATGTAGAGTGTGCTTAATTTGTTGATTCCATTTATTAAATAAATGACATTTAAAAAAACTTGTCTTTTTAAGAACTAAAATAATTTTTTAAGTCGTGATTTTTAAATATGAGGGTTTCTAAGCCCTTCTTCTTACCAATTAAATACACAACATATAAAAGGGTGAAATCATTTAGAATGTGCATACTTTTTTGATTCAATTTATTAAATAAATGACGTTTTTTAAGTCATGTCTTTTAATAAATAAAATATTTTTTAGAAGTTGTGCTTTTTAAAAACAAGGGATATTACCTCTTCCTCTTCATATTTTTTTTAACTAAAACGAGTATTTTTGTATTTTGTAAATTTTTATTGGCCAAAGCCATCAACCAATTTACAAGTATGTCTATGATTACATTTTCTTCATTCCAAAGCTACTCAATTTCTAGAGAAGAAGAAATAGCACCTCACTTTTTTTTTATGGAATTTGATGCTTTAAGCTAGCTCCATCATTCAGACTTATCATTATCATGGAGAGTTAGCAGTCCTGATTAGATTTAGAATCCTCCTTCTTGTTCAATTATCAAAGAATATAAAAAAAGGAAATAGAGTCAAATTCAGTCAAAATGAATTGAATCCTTTGCATAGTCCCATTCAAGGAAAATTGCTGAATTATTTATCAATATTTAAAACTTTAATTAATATTTTTGAATTACTGAATATTTGCAAATCTTTATGTCCTACTTCCTTTGCTAGCTAACAAGATTTTAAAAGAGCGAGTATTTCTGCTTGATTATTCGTGCTTTGTCCTATGCCCCGACTAAAACTAGTTTATGACATTCCCCCAGGATAGTACAACATACCCCCTACTCCGACTATCCCCAAATTTCCTTTGGATGCTCCATCGAAAAAAATGATGCTTTATTTTTTCTTTTCCACCATTCTAAAAATTTCGTTTTAGGTAGTCTCATTTGCCATTTTGATTTTATAAAGGGCTTACCAAAATTCCTTTGTGTTTTTTCCTGCTACGATGAACCAATCCATTGGTACTTGACTGTTGAGGGGTCAATTTTAATTTGATTTCCCAATGCTTCCATTAGCATAGACTTTTCTTTTGCTGTTACAATTTCTGGCTTAGAAAATCTGTTATTAAAAACTATATCATTTTGAGCAAGCCATATTTTCTACCATATGAATTTTGGGATAGCTTTCCAAATATTACTCCATCTAGGTCTGATTGAACCGATTCTTGGATATATGGACTTCTCATGTCTTTTAAGAAAAAAAATAATTTTCTTTAGATATCACGATTTTTAAAAATGAGGGGTACTAAGCTATCCATATTACCAATTGTGTGCACAACTTATAAAAATGTGTGATCATGTAGAATGTACATACTTTGTTGAATTTGTTTATTAAATTAATATAGTTTCCTTAAAAGTCATGTTTTTTAAGAAATAAAGTAATTTTTTTAATGGTCATGATTTTTAAAAATGAGGGGTACTAACCTCTTCCTCTTATCAATTGTGTGCATAGCCTATAAAAACGTGCAATCATGTAGAATGTTCATGTTTTGTTTGTTTGACTTAATAAATAAATGAGAATTTTTAAAAATTCATGGTTTTAAAAATTTAAGTAATGCTTTCAGAAGTTGTGATTTCATGCACAAATTACCTGCACAACTTATAAAAATGTGTGATTATGTAGAATGTGCATACTTAGTTGATTTAATTGATTAAGTAAATTACATTTTTATAAAGTCGTGATTTTAAAGAAATAAAGTATTTTTTTGAGAAGTCATGGTTTTTAAAAATGAGGGGTTTTAAATACTTCCTCTTACCTTTTGCGTGTAACCTATAAGAAGGTGTGATTGTGTAGAATATGCATACCTTGTTTATTTGATTTATTAAATAAATTTTAGTTTTTAGAAAGTCATGTTTTTTAACAAATAAAGCAATGTTTAAGAAGTCATGATTTGTAAAGATGAGGAGGACTAATCCCTTCCTCTTATCAATTGCATACACAACCTATAGATAGGCGCAATCGATACAATGCGCACACTTTACTAATTCCATTTATTAAAAGTATGGTGTTTATTAAAATGTTATCTATGTAACCATTTATCCTGCTTTCCTCAACTATAATCGACCAGAAGGGCTATCCTTGTGATAAGTCCTGTGTTTCTTTGTTGATTCCATTTATTAAATAGTTGTGTTTTTTTTCAAAAGTCATGTTTTTTAAGAAAAAAAGAACTTTTTTTTAGAAGTCATGATTTTTAAAAATGAGGTGTACCAACCTCTTCCTTTTACTGATAGCGTGCATAGCCTATAAAAATGTGCAGTTAAGTAAAGTTTTTGTAAGTTATGATTTTAAAAATGAGTTGTATTAAGATCTTTCTCCAACCAATTACATGTGCAACGTATAAAAATGTGTGATTATGTAAAATGTGCATACTTTGTTGATCTCCTTTATTAAATAAATGACACTTTTTATAATTTCATGATTTTAAAGAAATAAAGTAATTCTTAAAAGTCGAGGTTTTTAGAAATGACATGTACTAATATCTTCCTATTACCTTTTCCGTGTTCAACTTATAAAAAGGTGGGATCATGTTTTTAAAAATAATGATTTTTTTATTAGAAGTCATGATTTTTAAAATTAGGGGTACTACGCTCTTCCTCTTTCCTATTGTATGCAAGTTATAAAAATGTGCGATCATGTAGAATGTGCATACTTTTTTAATCCATTTATTAAATAAATGACATTTTTTTAAAGTAATCTTTTTAAGAAAAAAAAGGAATTTTTTTATAGGTTGTGATTTTTCAAAATGAGAGGTTCTAATATCTTCCTCTTACCAATTATGTGCACAACTTATAAAAAAATTAAAATAATTTATATTGTGCATACTTTGTTGATTTCATTCATTAAATAAATAAAGTTTTTTAAAAATTGTGTCTTCCAAGAAGTAATGTATTTTTTTAGAAGTTGTGCACATTCAAGTTAATAAGTAAAACCTATGTGTGTGCAACCTATAAAAAGGTTTGATAATGTATAATCTATATATAAATGTTGATTCCATTTATTAAATAAATGACATTTTAAAAATGTTGTAGTTTTTAATAAATAAAGTAATTTTTTTAAGTCGTGGTATTTAAACACAAGGGGTTCTAATATATTCCTCTTACTAGTTACGTGCACAACTTATAAAAATGTGTGCTCATTTCTAATGTGTATACTTTGTTTATTCCATTTTTTAAATAAACCAATTTTTTTTTAAAGCCGCATCTTTTAAGAAGTAAATTATTTTTTTTATAAATCCTTATTTTTTAAAATGAGGGATACGAAACTCTTCCTCTTAACGATTGCATCAAAAACCCTTAAAACGTGAGATCATGTAGAATGCACATACTTTGTTTATCAACATTAATTAAAAAATGTCATTTTGAAAAAAAATCATGTACTTTAAGAAATAAATTAATTTTCTTTAAAATTCATGATTTTTAAAAACAAGGGGTACTAAGCTCTTCCTCTTACCAATTTCATGCAAAACTTATAAAAATGTGTGATCATGTATAATGTGCATACTTTGTTGATTTCGTTTATTAAATAAATATAGTTTCTTTAAAAGTCATGTTTTTAAGTACATAAAGTTGTTTTTTTAGAGGTCATGATTTTTAAAAACGAGGGGTACTAACCTCTTTCTCTTATTAATTGTGTGCATAGCATATAAAAATGTTCAATGATGTATAATTTGCATATTTTGTTTATTCAAATTACTAAATAAATGGGCTATTTTAAAAAGTCGCGTTTTTTTAAGAAATAAAGTAATTTTTTTAGATATTGTGATTACATGCACAAATTATGTGTACAACTCATAAAAATGTATGGCTATGTAGAATGTGCATGTTTTGTTAATTCGATTTATTAAATAAGTGACATTTTTTATGAAGTGATGTTTTTAAAAAAATAAGTATTTTTTTTTATATTTCGTGGTTTTTAAAAACAAGGTGTATTAAGCACTTCATCTTACCTTTTGTAAGATTTTCCTATTACCAATTACATGCACAACTTATAAAAAAGTGTGATCATGTAGAATGCACATACTTTGTTGATTTTGTTTATTAAATAAATGTAGGTTTTTTTTAAAGTAATGTTTTTCAAGAAATAAAGTAATTGTTTAGAGGTCATAATTTTTAATAACAAGGGGTACTGGCCTCTTCTTCTTCTTATTGATTACTCGCATATCCTATAAAAAGTACAATCATTTAGAGTTCACATACTTTCTTTATTCAATTTATTAAAATAAAAGGCATTTTTTTAAAATGTATTTTTTAACAAATAAAGTAATGTTTTTTAGAAGCCTTGATTTCATGAATAAATTATGTGCACAAGTTATAAACATGTGTGATTATGTATATGGTGCGTACTTTATTGGTTTGATTTATTAAATAAATGACATTTTTATAAAGTCATGTTTTTAAAGAAATAAGTAATCGTTTTAGAAGTCGTGGTTTCTAAAAATGAGGGATACTAAGAACTTCCTCTTTCCATTTGTGTGACCAACCTATAAAAAGGTGCAATCATGTAGCATGTGAATACTTTGTTTATTTGAGTTATTAAATAATTGATGTTTTTTAGAAAGACATGATTTCTTTGAAATACTCATTTTATTCTAAGAAGCCATGGTTTAAAAACCGTGAGGGGTACTATGCTCTTCCTCTTACCAAAGTGTGTGTGCAGCCTATAAAAATGTGCGATAACGTAGAATGTGCGTAAGAAATAACGTAGAATGTAGAATGCCACTTTTTACAAATTCATGTTTTTAAATAAATAAATTAAAATTTCAGAAGTCAAGGTGTTTAGAAATGTGGTGGACTACGCTCTTCCTATTACCTTTTTCATGAGTAACCTATATAATGGTGTGATCGCGTTTTAAAAAAATAACAAATATTTTCTTAGAACTCATGATTTTTAAAAATTAGAGGTACTATGCTCTTCCTCTTTCCTATTGTGAAAAACTTATAAAAAATATGCGATCATGTAGAATGTGCATACTTTGTTGATTCAATTTATTTAAGAAATGACATTTTTTTAAAGTAGTAGTCTTTAAGAAATAAAATATTGTTTTTGATGGACTTGATTTTTAAAAGGGACTGGTTCTAATCTCTTCCTGTTACCATATTACGTGCACAACTTATTAAAACATGTGATTATTTAGAATGTGCATACTTTGTTTATTCCATCATTAAATAAATAAGTTTTTTTTTAAAGTCAAGTCTTTTAAGAAGTAAAATATTTTTTTAGAAGTCTGTGAGTTAGAAAAAAAGGATACTAGCCCTTCCTCTTATCGATTGTGTTGAAAACCATTAAGAAATGAGATCATGTAGAATTTACATACTTGTTTATCAGATTAATTAAGAAATCATGTTTTCTAGAAGGTCATGTTTTTTAAGAAAAAACAAATTCGTTAGATGTCATGATTTTTAAAACTGAGGGGTACTAATATATCCATC
This sequence comes from Pseudotsuga menziesii, assembly GCA_001517045.1. NCBI lineage: Eukaryota > Viridiplantae > Streptophyta > Pinopsida > Pinales > Pinaceae > Pseudotsuga > Pseudotsuga menziesii. The sequence continues at coordinate 330,790 of LPNX010268717.1, read as the reverse complement.
TTACCAATTGCATTCAAAACTTATAAAAATGTGTGATCATGTAGAATGTACATACTTTGTTGACTTCATTTATAAAATAAATATAGTTTCTTTAAAAGTTATGTTTTTAGGAAACAAAGTAATTTTTTTAAAGGTCATGATTTTTAAAAAGAAGGAATAGTAACCTCTTCCTCTCGTCAATTGTGTGCATAGCATATAAAATGTGCAATTATGTTGATTTTTTATACTTTGTTTATTTGAATTAATAAATAAATGAGAATTTTTAAAAAGTCACAGTTTTAAGAATTTAAGTAATTATTTTATAAGTTGTGATTTCATTCACAATTTACTTACACAACTTATAAAAATGTGTGATTATGTATAATGTGCATACTTATTTTATTTAATTTATTAAGTAAATAACATCTTCTATAAAGTCATGTTTTTAAAGAAATAAAGTAATGTTTTAAGAAATTGTGGTTTTTAAAAATGAGGCGTATTAATCACTTACTCTTACCTTTTGTGTGTAACCTATAAAAAGGTGTGATTGTGTAGAATATGCATACTTTGTTTATTTTATTTATTGTGATTGTAAAAATGTGTGATCATTTCTAATGTGCATACTTTGTTGATTCCATTTTTTAAATAAATCATTTTTTTAGAAGTCACATCTTTTAAGAAGTAAATTATATTTTTATAAATCCTTATTTTTAAAAATGAGGTATACTAAGCTCTTCCTCTTACCGATTTAGTCGGCAACCCTTAAAATGTGAGATCATGTAGAATGTGCATACTTTGTTTATCTACATTGATTAAAAAATTACATTTTCTAAAAAAATCATGTATTTTAAAAAATAAATTAATTTTCTTTAGAAGTCGTGACTTTTAAAAACAAGGGGTACTAAGCTATTCCTCTTACCAATTTGATGCCAAACTTATAAAAATGTGTGATAATGTATAATGTGCATACTTTGTTGATTCCATTTATTAAATAAATATAGTTTCCTTCAAAGTCATGTTTTTAAGTACATAAAGTTGTTTTTTTAGGGGTCATGATTTTAAAAACGAGGGGTACTAACCTCTTTCTCTTATTAACAGCGTGCATAGCGTATAAAAATGATCAATAATGTATAATTTGCATATTTTGTTTATTCAACTTACTAAATAAATGGGATTTTTTAAAAAGTTGTGTTTTTTTAAGAAATAAAGTAAGTTTTTTAGATGTTGTGATTACATGCAAAAATTATGTGCACAACTCATAATAATGTATGGCTATGTAGAATGTGTGTGTTTTGTTAATTTGATTTATTAAATAAGTGACATTTTTTATGAAGTGATGTTTTAAAAAAAATAAGTAATTTTTTTTATAATTCGTGGTTTTTAAAAACAAGGAGTATTAAGCACTTCATCTTACCTTTTCTGTGTGCAAACTATAAAAATGTGTGATCATGTAGAATGAGCATACACTGTTTATTAGATGTATTAAATAAATGATTTATTTTATTTTATTTATTAAATAATTGTGGTTTTTTTTTAAAGTCATGTTTTTTTAAGAAATAACATTTTTTTCTTAGAAGTCATGATTTTTAAAATTCAAGAGTATTGTGCTCTTCTTCCTACTAATTATGTGTGCAACCTTTAAAAAGGTTTGATGACATGGACTATGCATAATTTGGTGATTCCATTTATTAAAAATATGACATTTAAAAAAATTGTCTTTTATGAAATAAAATAATTTGTTTAAGTCCTTATTTTTAAAAATGAGGGGTTATAATCCCTTCTTCTTACCAATTACATACACAACTTATAAAAGGGTGCAATCATTTAGAATTTGCATAATTTCTTGATTCAATTTATTAAATACATGACGTTTTTTTTAAAGTCATGTCTTTTAAGAAATAAAATATTTTGTAGAAGTTTTGATTTTTAAAAACAAGGGATATTAACCTCTTCCTCCTACCGATGGACACAACCCTTAAAAACATGCAAGCATGTAGAATATTTATACTTTGTTTACTTGATTAATTAAAAAGTTGTGTTTTCTAGAAATTCATGTTTTTTTGAAATAAAGTAGTTTTCTTTAGAAGTTGTGATTTCTAAATACAAGGTGTACTAAGCTCCTCCTCTTACAAATTTTTCGAACAACTTATAAAAATGTACAATCATGTAGAATGTTCCTTATTTATTGATTCTATTTATTAAATAAATGTACTAAGCTCTTTGTCTTAACGCTTGTGTTCAAAACCCATAAAAATGTATGATCATGTAAAATGTGCATACTTTTTTTACTCAACATCCAATATTTTTTTCAAAGTTGATATTTTTAAAGAAGAGGGGTACTAAGCTGTTCCTCTTACCCAATGACGTGGGAAACCTACAGAAAGGTGTGATCACATAAAATGTGCATATTTTTGGATTCATTTTATTAAATAAATGACACCATTTTAAAAGTTGTGATGAAGTAGAATATGCATAATTTGTTGATTTGATTTATTAAATAATTGTCATTTTAAGGTCATGTTTTTTGAGAGGTACCATATATTTTTTAGAATCCATGATTTTAAAAATGACCTATACAAATATTTTGATCTAACCAATTTCATGCGCTACATATAATAATGTGTGATAATGTAGAATATGCATACTTTGTTGATTCCATTTATTAAATAAATGGCATATTTTTAAAACTTTGTGTTCTTAAAAAAAAGACTTTTTAAAAAGTGTGATTGTGTTTAAAAAAACAATTTTTTTCTTATAAGTCATGATTTTTAAAAATTAGGGGTACTACGCTCTTCCTCTTTCCTAATGTGTACAACTTATAAAAATGTGTGATTGTGTAGAATGCGCATGCTTTGTTGATTCCATTTATTAAATAAATAACATTTTATTAAAGTACTATTTTTTAAGAAATAAAAGAAGATTTTTAGAGGTCGTTATTTTTTAAAATGACAGGTTCTAATCTCTTCCCTTTACAAATTACGTGCACAACTTATAAAAAATCGCGATCATTTAGAATGTGCATACCTTGTTAATTCCATTAATTAAATAAATCAAGTTTGTTTTAAAATCGTGTCTTCTAAGAAGTAAGTATTTTTTTAAAAGTCATGCTTTTTAAAAAAGACGGATACTATGATCTTCATCTTATTAATTGTGTTGGAAACCCTTAAAAATGAGATCATAAAGACTGTACATACTTGTTTATCCGATTAATAAAAGAATTGTGTTTTCTAAAAGGTCACGTGATGTCGTGATTTTTAAAAATGAGGGGTATGAAGCTATTCATATTACCAGTTGGATGCACAATTTATAAAAATGTGTGATCATGTAGAATGTGCATACCTTGTTCATTTTTTTTATTAAATAAATATAGATTCTTTAAAAGTCATGTTTCTTAAGAATATAAATAAATTTTTTTAAAGGTAATGATTTTAAAAATGAGGGGTGTTAACCTCTTCCTCTTATTGATTGTGTGCATAGTCTATAAAAATGTGCAAACATATAGAATGTGCATTCTTTGTTTATTCGACTTATTAAATAAATGAGATTTTTGTAAAAGTTATGTATTTTAAGAAATAAAGTGGTTTTGATTAGAAGTTGTGATTACCTACACAACTTATAAAAATGTGTGATTATGTAGAATGTGTGTACTTTATTGATTCGATTTATTAAATAAATTATTTTGTTTATAAATTCATGTTATATAAGAAATAAAGTATTTTTTAAGGTGTGATCGTCTATAATGTGCATACTTTGTTGATTCCATTTATTAAATAAACGGTCTTTTATAAAAGCCGCGTCTTTTAAGAAGTAAATTATTTTTTTAGAATTCATTATTTTTAAAAATGAGGGATATTAAGCTCTTCCTCTTATTGATTACATCTGCAACCCTTAAAAACGTGTGATCATGTAGAATGTTCATACTTTGTTTATCTGATTTATTAAAACTTTGTGTTTTCTAGAAAATCATGTTTTTTAAGAAATGAAGTAATTTTATTTAGAATTCGTGATTTTTAAAAATGAGGGGTACCAAGATTTTCCTATTACCAATTACATGAACAACTTATAAAAATGTGTGATCATGTAGATTGCACATAATTTGTTGATTTTTTTAATTAAATAAATGTAGTTTTTTTTAAAGTAATGTTTTTTAAGAAATAAAGTAATTGTTTAGAGGTCATAATTTTTAATAACAAAGGGTACTAGCCTCTTCTTCTTCTTATTGATTACTCACATATCCTATAAAAAGTACAATCATTTAGAGTGCACATACTTTCTTTATTCGATTTATTAAAATAAAAGGCATTTTTTTAAAATGTATTTTTTAACAAATAAAGTAATGTTTTTTTAGAAGACTTGATTTCATGAATAAATTATGTGCACAAGTTATAAAAATGGGTGATTATGTAGATTGTGCATACTTTATAGGTTTTATTTATTAAATAAATGACATTTTTATAAAGTCGCATTTTTAAAGAAATAAAGTAATTGTTTTAGAAGTCGTGGTTTGTAAAAATGAGGGATACGAAGCACTTCCTCTTTCCATTTGTCTGCCCAACTTATAAAAAGGTGCGATCATGTAGCATGTGCATAGTTTGTTTATTCAATTTCTTAAATAATTGATGTTTTTTAGAAATACATGATTTTTTTGAAATACTCATTTTATTCTAAGAAGCCATGATTTAAAAAATGTGAGGGGTACTATGCTCTTCCTCTTACCAAAGTGTGTGTGCAGCCTATAAAAATGTGTGATAACATAGAATGTGCGTAAGAAATAACGTAGAATGTAGAATGAAAATTTTTACAAATTCATGTTTTTAAATAAATAAATTAAATTTTCAAAAGTCGAGGTGTTTAGAAATAAGGTGGACTAAGTTATTCCTATTACCTTTTTCATGAGTAACCTATACAATTGTGTGATCACGTTTAAAAAAAATAACAAATAATCTCTTAGAACTCGTGATTTTTAAAAATTAGAGGTACTACGCTCTTCCTTTTTCCTATTGTGAACGACTTATAAAAATGTGCGATCATGTAGAATGTGCATACTTTGCTGTTCAATGTATTTAAGAAATGACATTTTTTTAAAGTAGTACTCTTTAAGAAATAAAAGATTGTTTTTAATGGACTTGATTTTTAAAAAGGACTGGTTCTAATCTCTTTCAGTTACCATATTATGTGCACAACTTATTAAAAAATGTGATCATTTAGAATGTGCATACTTTGTTTATTCCATTCATTAAATAAATAATTATTTTTAAAAGTCATGTCTTTTAAGAAGTAAAGTATTTTTTTAGAAGTCTGCGATTTAAGAAAAAAGGATACTAGCCCTTCCTCTTATCGATTGTGCTGAAAACCCTTAAGAAACGAGATCATGTAGAATGTAAATACTTGTTTATCCAATTAATTAAGAAATCATGTTTTCTAGAAGGTCATGTTTTTTAAGAAAAAACAAATTCATTAGATGTCGTGATTTTTAAAAATGAGGGCTACTAAGCTATCCATCTTACCAATTGCATTTACAACTTATAAAAATGTGTGATCATGTAGAATGTACATACTTTGTTTACTTCATTTATAAAATAAATATAGTTTCTTTAAAAGTAATTTTTTTAAAGGTCATGTTTTCAAAAAATAACGGGTACTAACCTCTTCCTCTCGTCAATTGTGTGCATAGCATATAAAAATGTGCAATTATGTTGAATTTTTATAATTTGTTTATTTGACTTAATAAATAAATTAGAATTTTTAAAAAGTCATGGTTTTACTAATTTAAGTAATTATTTTATAAGTTGCGATTTCATTCACAATTTACCTACACAACTTCTAAAAATGTGTGATTATGTATAATGTGCATACTTATTTGATTTAATTTAGTAAGTAAATAAACTTTTTATAGAGTCATGCTTTTAAAGAAATAAAGTAATTTTTTAAAAAATTGCGGTTTTTAAAAATGAGGCGTATTAATCACTTCCTCCTACCTTTTGTGTGTAACCTATTAAAAGGTGTGATTGTGTAGAATATGCATACTTTATTTATTTGATTTATTGTGATTATAGAAACGTGTGATCATTTCTAATGTGCAAACTTTGTTGATTCCATTTTTTAAATAAATCATTTTTTTAAAGTCGCATTTTTTAAAAAGTAAATTATATTTTTATAAATCCTTATTTTTAAAAATGAGGGATACTAAGATCTTCCTCTTACCGATTGCGTCGTCAACCCTTAAACATGAGATCATGTATAATGTGCATACTTTGTTTATCTACATTAATTAAAAAATTACATTTTCTAAAAGAGTCTTGTATTTTAAAAAATAAATTAATTTTCTTTAGAAGTCATGATTTTTAAAAATAAGGGGTACTAAACTCTTCCTCTTACCAATTGGGTGCAAAACTTATAAAACTGAGTGATGATGTAGAATGTGCATACTTTGTTGATTATGTTTATTAAATAAATATAGTTTCCTTAAAAGTCAGTTTTCAAGCACATAAAGTAGTTCTTTTAGAGGTCATGATTTTTAAAAACGAAGGGTACTAACCTCTTTCCCTTATTGATTGCGTGCATAGCCTATAAAAATATTCAATCATGTATAATGCACATATTTTTTTATTCAAATTATTAAATAAATGGGTTTTTTTTAAAAGTCGTGTTTTTTAAGAAATAAAGTAATTTTTTAGATGTTGTGATTATATGCACAAATTACGTGCAAAACTCATAAAAATGTATGGTTATGTAGAATGTGTGTATTTTGTTAGTTCGATTTATTAAATAAATGACATTTTTTATAAAGTGATGTTTTAAAAAAAAAAGTAATTTTTATAATTTGTGGTTTTTAAAAACAAGGTGTATTAAGCACTTCCTTTTACCTTTTCTTTGCAATAAGGTAGAATGTGCATAGTTTGTTTATTCGATTTATTAAATAAATGATTTTGTTTATTTGATTTATTAAATAATTGTGGTTTTTTTAAGTCATGTTTTTTTTAAGAAATACCATTTTTTTCTTAGAAGTCATGAGTTTTAAAATTCAAGAGTACTATGGTATTCTTCTTAACATTTATGTTTGTAACCTATAAAAAGGTGTGATCACATAGAGTGTGCATACTTTGTTGTTTCCATTTATTAAATAAATAACATTTACATTTTTTTGTCTTTTTAAGAAATAAAATAATTTTTTAAGCCATGATTTTTGAAAATGAAGGTTTCTAAGCCCTTCTTCTTACCATTTAAATACACAAATTATAATCAGGTGCAATCATTTAGAATGTGCATACTTTGTTGATTCAATTTATTGAATAAATGACATTTTTAAAGTCAATATTTTAAGAAATAAAATATTTTTTAGAAGTTGTGATTTTTAAAAACAAGGGACATTAACTATTCCTATTCATCTTAACACTTGCCACAACCCTTAGAAACATGCAAGCATGTAGCATATTCATACTTTGTTTATCCGATCAATTAAAAATTTATGTTTCCTAGAAATGCATGTTTTTTAAGAAATAAAGTAGTTTTATTAAGAAAACATAATTTCTAAAAACAAGGTGTACTAAGCTCTTTCTCTTACAAATTTCATGAACAACTTATAAAAATGTGCAATCATGTAGAATGTTCCCTTTTTATTGATTCTATTTATTAAATAAACATACTAAGCTATTTGTCTTAACAATTATGTTCAAAACCCATAAAAATGTATAATCGGGTAAAATGTGCATACTTTGTTTATTCTACATCCAGTAATTTTTTTCAAAGTTGTGATTTTTAAAGTAGAGGGGTACTAAGCCCTTCCTCTTACCCAATGACGTGGGAAACCTACAAAAAGGTGTGATCACATAAAATGTGCATATTTGTCGATTCATTTTATTAAATAAGTGACATAATTTTAAAAGTTGTGATGAAGTAGAATATGCATAATTTGCTGATTTGATTTATTAAATAATTATTGTTTTAAGGTCATGTTTTTTGAGAGGTACCATATTTTTTTTAGAATCCATGATTTTTCAAAATGACATCTGCTAATCTCTTGATCTAACCAATTTCATGCGCTACATATAATAATGTGTGATAATGTAGAATGCACATACTTTCTTGATTCCATTTATTTATTAAATGGAATATTTTTAAAAATTTGTTTTCTTTGAAAAGGAGACTTTTTAAAAAGTGTGATTGTGTTTTTAAAAAAAATAACATTTTTTTCCTAGAAGTCATGATTTTTAAAAATTAAGGGTACTACGGTCTCCTCTTGCTGAATGTGTGCAACTTATAAAAATGTGTGATCATGTAGAATGTGCATACTTTGTTGATTCCAGTTATTAAATAAATAACATTTTTTAAAGTACTATTTTTTAAGAAATAAAATCATTTTTTATTGGTCATTATTTTCCAAATGAGGGGCTCTGATCTCTTCCTTTTACAAATTACTTATAAAAAATTGCAATCATTTATAATGTGCATACTCTGTTGATTCCATTCATTAAATAAATAAAGTTTTTCTTTAAACTCGTGTCTTCTAAGAAGTAAGTAATTTTTTAGAAGTCATGCTTATTAAAAAAGACAGATACTAAGATCTTCCACTTATTAATTATGTTGGTAACCCTTAAAAAATGAGATCATAAAGAATGTTCATAGAATGTTCATACTTGTTTATCTGGTTAATTAAAAAAATCATGTTTTCTAAAAGGTCGTGTTTTCTAAGAAATACAATCATTTTTTTTATATGTTGTAATTTTTAAAAATGAGGGGTACAAAGCTATCCATATTACCAATTGCATGCACAACTTATAAAATGTGTGATCATGTAGAATGTACATATATTGTTCATTTCATTCATTAAACAAATACAGTTTTTTTGAAAGTCGTGTCTTTTAAGAAGTAAAGTATTTTTTTAGAGGTCTATGATTTTCTAAAAAGAGGGATACTAAGTTCTTCCTCTTATCGATTGTGTTGAAAACCCTTAAAATATGAGATCATTTAGAATGTGCATACTTGTTTATCCTATTAATTAATATATCTTATTTTCTAAATGCTCATGATTTTTAAGAAAAAATATAATTTTGCTTAAGATGTCATGATTTTTAATAATGAGGGGCACTAAGATATCCATCTTACCAATTGCATGCACAACATATAAAATTGTGTGATCATGTAGAATGCACATACTTTGTTGATTTTGTTTATTAAATAAATGTAGTTTTTTTAAAGTAATGTGTTTTTAAGAAATAAAGTATTTTTTTAGAGGTCATATTTTTTAATAACGAGGGGTACTAGCCTCTTCTTCTTCCTATTGATTACATGGATATCGTATAAAAATGTGCAATCATGTAAAGTGCACATACTTTGTTTATTCTATTTATTAAAATAAAAGACATTTTTAAAAAATATGTGTTTTTCACCAAACAAAGTAATTTTTTTAGTAGCCTTGATTGCATGAACAAGTTATGTGCACAAGTTATAAAAATGTGTTATTATCTAGATTGTGCATACTTTATTGGTTTGATTTATTAAACAAATGAGATTTTTATAAATTCGTGATTATAAAGAAATAAAGAAATAGTTTTAGAAGTCGTGGTCTGTAAAAATGAGGGATATTAAGCACTTCATATTACCATTTGTGTGCCCAACCTATAAAAAGGTGCGATCGTGTAGAATGTGCAAACTTTTTTTATTCAATTTATTAAATAATTGATGTTTTTTAGAAAGAGATGATTTTTTTGAAATACTCATGTTTTTCTAAGAATGCATGATTTTGCTGAGAAGCGCTCTACATCTTAGTATGGGGGAGATATTGTAATGTAATGTTCCTCACGTAAATGTCAGCTATAAATATTATTTCCAATTATGAGGGAGATGTTGTAACATTCCTCATGTAAAGGTCGGCTATAAATATTTAATTTTTACTTTTATTTACTTATGATGTAGATTTTGTCACCCATTAATTAGAAGTAAATATGGGGGAGATGTTGTAATGTTCCTACTTAACAAAATAATAAAAAAATAAAAAATTGAATTATCCACAAAAAAAATGTTGGTCTTGCACATGGTTTTAAAACCATGTGCAAGGCCTGCTAAACAACCCATGGTTTTTTTATACATGGTTTAGGAAGGCCTTGCAAATGGTTTTAAAACCATGTGCAAGGCCTCCTGAACAACCCATGGTTTTAATGTACATGGTTTAGGAGGTTGCTGCAAATGGTTTTAATACCATGTGCAAGGCATCCTAAACAACCCATTGTTTTAGGAGGGCCCTACACATGGTTTTAAAACCATGTATGGGGGAAGTGTTGTAATGTCATTTCCTAAGAAAATTAAAAATAATATAAAATATTATATGTTAGCCATAAATAGTATTAATATTAATAATTAAACTATTATATATCGACCTTAAATAAAAAAGATGTGTCTTTTGGTATGAATCACACCAAAGCCAATAGTTGAGTACAATACTTAAGAAGAGGTTTGCACCTCCAAAGATTTGATCCCTCTCGGGGCTTGATAGAGCCTATGATTTGGATATATGTTGGTTTTAAAAAAGTCAGGGGTACTATGCTCTTCCTCTTACCACAGTGTGTCTGGAACCTATAAAAATGTGTGGTAATGTAGAATGTGCATAAGAAATAATGTAGAATGTAGAATGTTACTTTTTTTTTTAACAAGAGAGGTTATGTTATATTGAAGAACTCAGTAAGGAAGATACTGATCAGAGGTACACATTACAACCAACATCCAAATCTCAACTTGTACCAGACAGATAGCCTGTAGCAGATCTAGGGAGGGATATCAATGGAAACAACAGAATTTACATTTAGCTCATTAAGACCAATAGCTATGGACTTATTGGCTGCCGAATCCGCCTAAACATTAAGATCTCTAAGAATATGGAAAAATTTAATCTTCCTGAACAAGTTATCCTTGAATCTGATTCTCCTAATCAATCTTGCAATTCGCTCTTTCTTGCCCCTACTACCACCATTCAGCTCCTGAATAATTATTCTGGAATCCCCAAAAACCATAACTTCATCCACTCCTTTATCTTTTAACTGAATAAGACCCTGCCAAATCCCATATGCCTCAGCCGTATTATTGGAATCATATCCGATATTCCAGAAGTATTCTACCACCTTGTTTCCTCTAGGATCAAAGATAACACCACCTCCTCCCGCTCTTCCAGGATTCCCTTTGGAGGATCCGTCGAAGAAAAGTTTAAAGATTTTCCTCTCTCTAAGCCAATTCTCAAACTGTGATTTGTCTAACCTGATCTCCCAATCCTCCACCTTATTAACAGCCACATTATTTACCATCTTGATATCAAGACTATGCATCCATTTTTTTTCATTGACAGTCAGATTTACTTTATTTTTTGGAAATTTTGAAATTCTAACAGCCTCCTTAAACAGAGCAATTATTTTTGTGGCTGCCTTCCATGCTGGTTGGTTTTTTTCTTTAAAAATTATGTGATTTCTTTCAATCCAAAGACCCCAACAGATTATTTTGGGGAGTTTCATCCAGCAGGCCTGCAAACCTTTTTTATTGGTCAGCTCTCCCTGATAGAATTTGTCCCAACTAAGAAAACAAACCTTAATGTTAGCCGGTAACTGAATTCCAACTCCCCAGCACTTGATCACATCCTTCCAAACTGATATGGCATAAAAAAAGTTTTAAAAAAGATGGTTTATATTCTCAGAATTTTCAGCGCATAGTAGACAATGAAACGGCCCAACAAACCCCTTTTTCTCTAAGTTCTCCCCCGTGAGAATTCTCTCATGCAGCAATGTCCAAATAAACAGCTCAATCTTTGGTAACGTGCTGTATTTCCACAAATTTTTCCACTTCTTTGGATTTCCCGACACATTGTAATTAGCTGCCAATCGCTGGTACCCTTCAGCAGCTGTATAATTACCAGATCCCCATCCACGCCTGTCCTTCCTGAATTTAGAAATGGGAGCAAGCCCTGCCAAATGCTGAAGCAGCCGATTTTTATCTTCCTCCATCTCTTCAGGGCACGCTGGGACAGCCCAACCACTCCATCGATTTGGCTCAGCGATCTCCCATGAGGAAATGTCCCAGAGTGACGTGAGTCCCATTGATTCCATCCAGTGCTGAAATCGTGGGAGCTGGGGCGGATTTTTATGGAGGATCGTGTCTTTCCAAACGTTAATGGACTGACCATTTCCCAGTATCCAATTCAGCACCTCCCTGAATTGAGGCAGTGCTTTCTTACAAATTTTGAAGACGGCTGAACCACTGCTAATGTGACTATCCTCATCTATGCATCTCAGTCGTTGGCCTGGGAAATATTTGCATCTTAGCATAGTGCTGCACCAGGATGGTTTGGTGTCTAGCATGCTCCAGAGAAGCTTAGATCCCATGGTTAGATTTTGATTTCTCAAATCTCTGATATGGAGGCCACCCTCCTGTTTAGGCATTTTAACAGTTTTCCAATTTACTAGAGAAATTTTTTTACTGCCATTAGCTCCACCTTGCCACAGAAAAGATCTCATCAGTCCCTCAATTTGGGTAATAATTTTGACTAGAGCGAGAATCAGAGAACATTGGTATAGTAAATAGCTATTCAACACGGCCTTGATTAGAATTACCTTCCCAGCCAAATTAAGCCAGGTTGTTCCCCATCCGGTGATTTTATTTTTAATTTTATCCACAATTGGTTGCCAGGCTAAGCTATTGGGCTTAGTTTTGAAGATAGGAACTCCTAAATATTTGAAGGACTCCCAGGTGACAACTCCTTCCATGTTAAAAACCCGGGAGATCTCTAGCATTTCCCTGGGATTTATATGCCAGCCATAGATGTGGCTCTTTCTTAGATTGATTTTACTGCTAGAGGCCTGACAGTAACGGGTCAATTCACTCTTGAAACGGTGGGCAATGATTGGACCGTCCACGAATTGCGCATGATTAATATCTTTAACACCTCTGGCCATTTTGATGCCTGGAAAGTCCTGCTCTTGCCTGGCATTTTCTAGATGATAGCTAAGGACAAAATCCTGAATGGCATAAAGCAGGGGGAGAGAGGGAACCCTTGCCTCAGTCCTCTCATAGCTTGAAATAAGGGGGCTTCTCTTCCATTGACTAGAGGGGCTATCCATGGTTTACTGATATAGGTCATGACCCAGCTGATAAATTCAGGAGCGAAACCATATCTATGCATTACCTGGCATAAAAATGTGTGGTTGAACCTGTCGAAAGCATTGGCTAGATCGAGCTTGATCACCATTCCTTTATCCCCATTCTGCTGACTAGAGTGAATAGCCTCTTGGACTAAGATGACATTATCCCAAATATTTCTACCTTTAACGAATCCTCCTTGGTTCTCCGGAACCAGATAAGGCAGGATGTTTTTTAATCTACTGGCCATGATCTTTGTAATAATTTTATACCCTATGTTACACAGGGATATTGTCCTGAATCTATCAAAAGACTTTGTATCCTTCTCTTTTGGGATGAGGGTCAAGAACGCAGAATTCGTACTACCTCCAAGTCTGCTGCACCTCTGAGATTTAGAAATCATTTTGAAGAGTTCATGTTTTACTATGTCCCAACAGATTTTTATAAAATTGACATTATAACTGTCTGGCCCCGGAGCTCGGTCATCCTCCATAGCATCAACTGCTGTCTTAATTTCCTCTAACGTGATGGCTTTTAACAGCAATTCATTATCCTTTTCCTTCACAATTCTAGGAACGAAATTTAGGAGGTCGGCGTCTTTAAGATTGGGCTGGGCCGTGTACAGTTCCTGGAAATGAGTAGTCGCTGCCTTTTTTATATCTTCAAAGTTGGTAATCAATTTATCCTGTACTAGTATCTCATGTACATAATTAAAATTTTGTCTGGCCACAGCTTGTTTATGAAAATAACTGGTGTTTCGATCACCATCTTTAAGCCATTTACACCTTGATTTTTGCCTCCACCATTCAGATTCCTACTAGCATGCAACATTGAGGTCTGAGTGGAGCTTGGCCTCCAATAGAAGATCATTATAAACTACAGATTCCACCTCAATTTTGGATTGATGAAGCTCCAACGCTAGGGCAGTGTGAGATTTAGCTTGAGCAGGAAGAGGTAGCGACTTGGCCCATTCTTTCAAAGATTTCTTTAAACGTCTCAACTTCTCCTCCCAAATGTAGAAGGAGGACCCTGTGACTGGTGGGGACCATGATTCAGTGACAATTCTTAGGAACTCAGGGTGATTGGCCCACAAATGGTTAAATCTGAATGGAATCGGGCCCAAATTCTTGCCATTCTCCATCTATAGTAGAATAGGCTTGTGATCTGAGCCTCCAAAAGGTAATATTTTAGAGGACAGGTTCATCCCAAGCAGGAGGAAAGAGTCCTGGATCAAGAAGCGATCAAGTCTGGCAGCGATGTGCCCTGGCCCAATCCTTTTATTATTCCAGGTATATTTGCCGGCAGAGGGCTTTACGTCCATTAAATTCCAGTCCATAATGATGTCATCCACCATTTCTCTGATAGGATCTTTGACCAGAGAGCCCCCTCTCTTTTCATCTTGGCTTAGGATGATGTTTAAATCCCCAGCAAGGATAATGTTTCCATCCAGATTACTCCTTTCCTCACGGAGGAGATTCCAACAGATTTGTTTTTCAGCATACGAATTTGGGGCATAAATATTGAAGATACTAACCAGGATATTGGAGTCTAATTGCCTCAGCTGGGTGAGGATCCAGAAGGTGTTGTGCTTGATGTCTATGGCTTCAAACTTTTTATCGTCCCACAGGGTGCCAATGCCGCCAGATGCGCCCCTTGAGCTAGTTGCAGCTTTGCCTTTTTTTTTCCAGAACTTCAGACTTACTTGGAGAAATACGTCTTCCTCCATTTTGGTCTCCTGGACCAGCAAGATGTCCAATTGATGAATGGATATTAAATCTATCATACTTTCTTCTTTTGATTTGCTATCGAGACCCCTGCAATTCCAGGAGAGGACCTTCATTACTTACTTTTGGGAATTAAGGGCATCCCTTTCTGGGCATGCCCCTAGAGGTGGGTGTTTCTAGTGTTCTTCATCATCTTTTCTATGGTTAACTGGGACCCTTGCAACTTGTCCTTGTAGGTAGCTTGATCCCTTACTTCTTTTTTAGATTTCCTTCCCTTGGTTTTAGTCCATCTAGGGGTAGACAACTCGATTTCCCCTTCCTCCTCTTCTTCCTCATCCGTTTCTGGATCTAGCTCTTCCTCTGATTGCCCCATGCTATCTCCTTCTTTTAACATTAGTGTGGCTTCATCTTGATCTTTCCTTTGGTGATCTGAAGTGGCTGCTCTGGATTCCTTGCTGTCTCCATTACTAGATTTTTCTTCAATTTCGTTTGTTTCATCCCTTACTTCAATGATTATTTTGTTTTGGGGGTGAATTTCTTGGGATCCTTCAACGGGGGCAGTGGATCTAATCCCCTCACCCTTCTTTGGGTCCTCAGCAGATTGATTTTTAGATTTATCCCTATTCACCCTATGCCATCCCTCCGCTTTGTTTTGCTGTATCTCATGCTTTTTGGGGCAGTTCCGAATGAAGTGACCATATTCGTGACATCCTCTGCATTTGAATGGGAGCTGTTCATAGTCAAGATTTTGGAAGTGAGCCCAGTTCCCCACTGTTAATTTGATAGCTTCCGGGAGACCAGCTTCGAGGTCCACTTCCACACAAATGCGGGCGCAGGAGTATTGGTCCTTGGGGCTAGACATGTCAATGTATTTCCCGAGGGCGTTCCCAATGGATCAGAGAGATTTGGAATTCCAGCAGTGCATGGGGAGATCAGGGAGTCTGACCCAAACTAGGACAGCTTTGGGAATGTCCACCTCCGGATCAAAGTCCAGGGACCATCCGTTGAGATAGAGGCCCTGTGGCCCCATGAAATAAGGCCCATTCCTGAAGATTAGGTCTTTATCCTCCTTAGATTCGAAGTCGAAGAGGAAGTAACCTCTTTCGACAGAGTATGAGGCCACATTTTTTGAGATCAGTGGTCTCCAGTTTCTTTGGATCCAGTTTTTCGTTGTTTTTGGCGAGGTCCATAGTCCCGTGAATTGACCAATCAGAGCTCGGTCTGCCAGAGAGAGGGAAACCCAGATGGTTTCTTCCGGAGGCAGGGCCACTTCTGGCACGTCTTCAATTCTTTTCACAAATTTCAGTGGTTCACCTTTACCGGATCTCTGGGACTGAGAAGCTAAAAGCTGATTGAAAGCATCTGATCTCTCAGATGTATCCACCTTAGGCGCCATCAGCCTACCCTACCAGATCCAAACTCAGCACATGGTCAGCTTCCTTCATGGAGGGGCCAATCAGAGCCTAAGTGGCCAGCGTAGCTCCTGGCAGCCCACCAGCAGATCCAACACAGCGAGGGCAGATCTAGGAGGCTCAGATCGACCAACCAGCTTCCTTCAACGCCCAATCCTGCAGATCGAGCTTCCAATCGATGAAGGGATCAGGTATTTTTCCAAGGCGCCTTCAACTTACTTTTTATAAATTCATGTTTTTAAAGAAATAAATTAAATTTTTAGAAGTCGAGGTTTTTAGAAACGAGGTGCACTAAGCTCTTCCTATTACCTTTTGCATGTGCAACCTATATAAAGGTGTGATCGTTTTTTTAAAAAAATATTGATTTTTTTCTTAGAAGCCGTAATTTTTAAGAAATAGGGGTACTACGCTCTTCCTCCTTCCTATTGTGTGCAACTTATAAAAATGTGTGATCATGTAGAATGTGCATACTTTGTTGATTCAATTTATTTAAGAAACGACATTTTTTTAAAGTAGTATTCTTTAAGAAACAAAAGATTTTTTTTATTGGTCTTCATTTTTAAAAATGACGGATTCTAATCTCTTCCTCTTACCATATTACATGCACAACTTTTTAAAAAATGTGATCACTTAGAATGTGCATACTTTGTTTATTCCATTCATTAAATGAATAATTTTTTTTTAAAAGTTGGGTCTTTTAAGAAGTAAAGTATTTTTTTAGAAGTCTCTGATTTTAAAAAAGAAATGGATACTAAGCTCTTCCTCTTATCGATTGTGTTGAAAACCCTTAAAAAACAAGATCATGTAGAATTTGCATACTTGTTTATCCGATTAATTAGGAAATTGTGTTTGCTAAAAGCTCATGTCTTTTAAGAAAACAAAATAATTTTCTTTAGATGTCGTGATTTTTAAAAATGAGGGGTACTAAGCTATCCATCTTACCAATTGCATGCACAACTTATGAAAATGTGTTATCATGTAGAATGCACATACTTTCTTGACTTCATTTATTAAATAAATATAATTTCTTTAAAAGTCATGTTTTTTAAGAAATAAAGTAATTTTTTTAAAGGTCGTGATTTTTAAAAATGAGGGGTACTAACCTTTTCCTCTCGTCAATTGTGTGCATAGCATATAAAGATGTGAAATCATGTAGAATGTTTATACTTTGTTTATTTGACTTAATAAATAAATTTGAATTTTTAAAATGTCATGGTTTTAAGAATTTAAGTAATTTTTTTAGAAGCTGTGATTTCATGCACAAATTACCTGCAAAACTTATAAAAATGTGTGATTATGTAGAATGTGTGTACTTAGTTGATTTAATTTATTAAGTAAATGACAATTTTATAAATTCATTTTTTTAAAGAAATAAAGGAATTTTTTAAGAAGTCGTGGTTTTTAAAAACGAGGGGTATTAAGCACTTCCTCTTACCTTTTGCGCACGTAACCTATAAAAATGTGTGATTTTGTAGAATATGCATACTTTGTTTATTTGTTTTATTAAATAAATGTCATTTTTTAGAAAGTCATGTTTTTAACAAATAAAACAATTTTTTAGAAGTCATGATTTTTAAAGATGAGGAGTAGTAATCCCTTCCTCTTATCAATTTGCATACACAGCCTATAGATAGGTGCAATCGATACAATGTGCACACTTTGTTAATTCCATTTATTAAAAGTATGGTGTTTATTAAAATTTTATCCTTGTAACAATTCATCCTGCTTTCCTCAACTGTAATCGACCAAAAGGGTTATCCTTGTGATAAGTCATGTGTTTCTTTGTTGATTTCGTTTATTAAATAAATCTATTTTTTTTCAAAAGTCATTTTTTTAAGAAACAAAGAACATTTTTTAGAAGTCATGATTTTTAAAAATGAGGGGTACCAACCTCTTCCTATTATTGATAGCGTGCATAGCCTATAAAAATTAGTTGTATTAAGCTCTTGCTCTAACCAATTACATGTGCAACGTATAAAAACATGCGATTATGTAAAATGTGCATACATTGTTGATCCTCTTTATTAAATAAATGACACTTTTTATAAATTCATGTTTTTAAAGAAATAAAGTAATTATTAGAAGTCGAGGTTTTTAGAAATGAGGTGTAGTAAGATATTCCTATTACCTCTTGTGTGTGCAACCTATAAAAAGGTGGGATCATGTTTTTTACAAAACTAACGATTTTTTTCTTAGAAGTCATGTTTTTGAAAAATTAGGGGTACTACGCTCTTCCTCTTTCCTATTGTGTGCAACTTATAAAAATGTGTGATCATGTAGAATGTGCATACTTTTTTTCTTCTATTTATTAAATAAATGACATTGTTTTGAAGTACTCTTTTTTAAGAAATAAAGTATTTTTTTTTATAATTTGTGATGTTTCAAAATGAGGGGTTCTAATCTCTTCCTCTTACCAATTACATGCACATCTTATAAAAAATTGTGATCATTTAGATTGTGCACACTTTGTTGATTTCATTCATTAAATAAATACGGTTTTTATAAAAGTCGTGTGTTCTAAGAAGTAAAGTATTTTTTAGAATTCTTGCACCTTCAAGTTATTACGTAAATCTTGTTTGCACAACCTATAAAAAGGTGTGATCACGTAGAATCTGTATACAATGTTGATTCCATTTATTACATAAATGACATTTTTAAAAAAGTTGTATTTTTTAATAAATAAATAAATTTTTAAGTCATGATTTTTAAACACAAGGGGTTCTAATATCTTCCTCTTACCATTTTCTTGCACAACTTATAAAAATGTGTGACATTTCTAATGTGCATACTTTGTTGATTCCATTTTTTTAAATAAATCAATTTTTTTTTAAAAGTCGCATCTTTTAAGAAGTAAATTATTTTTTTATAAATCCTTATTTTTAAAAACGAGGTATACTAAGCTCTTCCTCTTACCAATTGTGTTGAAAACCCGTAAAATGTGAGATCATGTAGAATGTGCATACTTTGTTTATCTACATTAGTTAAAAATGACATTTTCTAAAAAAACATTTATTTTAAGATATAAATTAATTTTCTTTAGAAGTCATGATTTTTAAAAACAAGGGGTACTAAGCTCTTCCTCTTACCAATTGCGTGCAAAAATTATAAAAATGTGTGATACCGTAGAATGTGCATACTTTGTTGATTATGTTTATTAAATAAATATAGTTTTCTTAAAAGTCATGTTTTTAAGTACAATAAGTAGTTTTTTAGAGGTCATGATTTTTAAAAATGAGGGCTACTGACTTTCTCTTATTGATTGCATGCATAGCCTATAAAAATGTTCAATCATGTATAATGTGCATATCTTATTTATTCAACTTATTAAATAAATGGGATTTTTAAAAAGCCGTGTTTTTTAAGAAATAAAGTAATTTTTTAAATGTTCTGATTACATGCACAAATTACGTGCATAACTCATAAAAATGTATGGTTATGTAGGATGTGTGTATTTTGTTGATTCGATTTATTAAATAAATGACATTTTTTATGAAGTGATGTTTTAAAAAAAATAAGTAATTTTTTTATAATTTGTGGTTTTTGAAAACAAGGGGTATTAAGCACTTGCTCTTACCTTTTCTTTGCACAACCTATAAAAATGTTTTATTAGCTAGAATGTGCATACTTTGTTTATTCGATTTATTAAATAAAAGGTTTTGCTTATTTGATTTATTAAATAATTGTGTTTTTTTTAAGAAATAATGATTTTTTTCTTAGAAGTCATGAGTTTTAAAATTCAAGACTACTATGCTCTTTTTCTTAAAAATTATGTATGAAGCCTATAAAAAGTTGTGATCATGTAGAGTGTGCTTACTTTGTTGATTCCATTTATTAAATAAACGACATTTAAAAAAACTTGTCTTTTTAAGAACTAAAATAATTTTTTAAGTCGTGAATTTTAAAGATGAGGGTTTCTAAGCCCTTCTTCTTACAAATTAAATACACAACTTATAAAAGGGTGAAATCATTTAGAATGTGCATACTTTGTTGATTCAATTTATTAAATAAATGACGTTTTTTAAAGTCGTGTCTTTTAATAAATAAAATATTTTTTAGAAGTTGTGCTTTTTAAAAACAAGGGATATTACCTCTTCCTCTTCATCTTTTTTTTTTAAACTAAAAACGAGTATTTTTTTATTTTGTAAATTTTTATTGGCCAAAGCCATCAACCAATTTACAAGTATGTCTATGATTACATTTTCTTCATTCCAAAGCTCCTCAATTTCTGGAGAAGAACAAATAGCACCTCATTTTTTTTATGGAATTTGATGCTTGAAGCTAGCTCCATCATTCAGACTTATCATTCTCGTGGGAAGTTGGAAGTCCCGATTAGCTTTAGAATCCTCCTTCTTGTTCAATTATTAAAGAATATAAAAAATGGAAATAGAGTCAAATTCAGTCAAAATGAATTGAATCCTTTGCATAGTCCCATTCAAGGAAAAAATGCTGAATTGTTTATTAATATTTAAAACTTTAATTAATATTTCTGAATTACTAAATATTTGCAAATCTTTATGTCCTACTTCCTTTGCTAGCTGACAAGATTTTAAAAGAGCGAGTATTTCTGCTTGATTATTCGTGCTTTATCCTATGCCCCGACTAAAACTAGATTTTGACATTCCCCTAGGATAGTACAACATACCCCCTACTTCGACTATCCCCAAATTTCCTTTGTATGCTCCATCGAAAAAAACTGATGCTTTATTTTTTCTTTTCCACCATTCTAAAAATTTCGTTTTCGGTAGTCTCATTTGCCATTTTGATTTTATAAAGGGCTTGCAAAAATTCTTCTGTGGTTTTTCCTGCTATGATGAACCAATCCATTGGTACTCGACTGTTGAGAGGTCAATTTTAATTTGATTTCCCAATCCTTCCATTAGCATAGACTTTTCTTTTGTTGTTACAATTTTTGGCTTAGAAAATCTGTTATTAAAAATTATATCATTTCGAGTAAGCCATATTTTCTACCATATGAATTTTGGGATAGATTTCCAAATATTACTCCATCCAGGACTGATTGAACCAATTCTTGGATATATGGAATTCTAGTTTAAAAAAAAATTATTAGTTTCAATGTTCACAAGGGCAAACACCGACAATCCTTTAAGAATCAACACCCATTCCTGCTGAGTGAAGACACAATCAACAAGCAAATGATATGAAGTTTCTACTGAAAGTTGACATTAACATCATTTGAAAGGGGCATAGAAACCTCTCCTTTCCAAATTGTCACCAATTAACACCTTCCTGTGCATTACCATCCATGTGAAAAACTTTACCTTTGGGACATGTGGAGAGCTCCAAGCTGATTTCCAAAGTTTTGTTGGGTGTGTTGAAGGCAAAATTTTAGCTAGGTGCATTTCATATTGAAGAGCAGAATATCCTAACGCTGTTGTATATTTTCCAGAATTACCCCATCCCCAACATTCCTTAATTGAATGATGAATTGGGGATTTTCCAATCAGCTCTGTCAACAACAAATTTTTCTGAGATTTAAGCCATTCAAGTAGTCCAAAATGCCAATCTACCTAGTTTCCTTTGTCGTCCCATTTTGAAATATTGACTAAACATAGTAACCCTTTATTAACAAGCCAAAGCTTGATCTCTATGAGAGAGGAGTTAGTTGATAATGGAGCATTTCCTTGAATACTATCATCCCACAAAAGAATTTTTCTTCCATTTCCAGGAATGTGATATAATTGATTTTGGAATAATTCCAATCCTCTTAGGAATAAATTCCAAGTTAAAGATCCTTTGGGAATGTCTACATCCTGAAGGTTTCTCAAAGAAACTCCCAAGAGGTATTTTTTCCAAACTACTTGACTAAGTGGATGTTTACATTCAGAAAATAGTTGCCACAAAATTTGTACTCCCATAGCAAGATTTTTTAAACCCGGATCTTTGATTTGCAGGCCACCTTCTAACACAGGTTTTTTGACAATGTCCCATTTAACTAGTTGCCGTCTATTTTGGTTTCCTTTACCACCAATCCATAGGAAATCTTGAATAAGTTTGGGTATATGATCCATGATTACTTTTGGTGCCAAGAGGAGAGAAGATTGGTATATTGGAAGAGCTTCCAGAATTGACATGATCATTATACACTTCCCTGCCTTCGTGAGCCATTGTCCACCCCAAGAAGCAATTTTTTCTTACATCTTACTAATTACTTCCAGCCAAAGAGGAGGTTTATTTTGTCTTAAGGTTAATGGAAGGCCCAGATATTTGATCTGTTCCCAAATTTCAAGTCTAGAAAATTCTAAAATATTTGAAATATTTGATATAGTTGAATGATCAGTTTTCCAGCCATACACTACACTCTTTCTATTATTAATGATAGCATCTGAAATGAGATAGAAGTTTTACATAATTCCTTTAAATTCTCTTGCGATCCTGAGCGAATACCCTCCCAAAAAGAGAGAATCATCCACAAATAGAGCATGGTTGATGGAATCTACCCCTGTTGTAGACTTAATGCTTAGAATACTCCCTGCTTCTTTTTCTAAGGATACTTTTCTACTCATAGATTCAACCATTAGAATACAGGAACAGTAAGAGTGGGAAACCTTGACGAAGTCCCCTGGTTGCTTGAATTTTTTTTTGTCGATCTTCCATTTATAAAAGGATCTATCCAAGTTTTATCTATACAAGCTAGAATCAAATTTACAAAGGATGAACTAAACCCAAATGAGTAGAGAAATTTATAAAGGAAGGACAACCTTACTTTTTCAAAATCATTTTCCAAATCAAGTTTGATTAGTAGGTCTTTCTCCTATCTTTCAAAGCTAGATTGCATGTATTCCTAAACATGGATCACATTATCCAAGATGTGTCTCCCATTGACAAACCCTCCTTGAAGAGGGGAGATCAGCTTTCCTAGCAAAGGCTTGATCCGATTAGCTAAAAGTTTGGAAAGTATTTTATAAGAAGCATTGCAAAGAGATATTGGCCTAAATCTTTCAAAAGTTGTTGGGTTAAGAAGTATTGCAAAGAGATATTGGCTGAATTAGTGCATCCACCTATTTGATCTTTTAATTGAAAATATTTGATCATCCTTAAGATATCTTTCTTGATTACAGTCCAACACACCCTATAAAATTGAAAAGAGAATCCATCTAGTTCTTTGGCTTTATCTAGCTCCATTGACAAAGTAACATCAATTATTTCCTCTTCCATAAATGGCTCCATGAGTTCTCCATTTGTCTCCTTACTGACCAAAGAATGAGTGTTGGATAATAATTCATAAATTAAATCATTCTCTTGGATCCCTTCCACAAACACCTCTATTTTTATCTTTTGGATCCAACATGATATTGAGGTCACCAACCACAATCATGTTTGTTGGTAAATTTGCATCCACATACTCTAAAAGAGTCTTTCAACAATCTTTTCTCTCTTGAAAAATGACATGAATGTACATATTAAAAATGGATAGAGAAGTCTTACTTGCTAGATGTCAAATTTTAGTAAATATCCAATGCTGAGTTTTAAAGGAATTTTGCAAAGAAAAACTATCCTCTACCCACATCGTTGCAATTCCACTAGATGATCCCTTTACACTCACTATGATCCCTCCTTTCTTCTTCCACTTCAATTCACTTATTGATAGGAGAGTTTCCTTGGCAAACTTTGTCTCCTGGAGCAGAAGGACATTGGGTGAAGCCATTTTTATGAGATCTTTTACAGCTTTAGTTTTCGAAGGATGTACTAACCCCTTACAATTTCAAGATACAATGTGCATTACTTAATTATGACAGAAGATTGAGGAAATCCCTTTACAGGTCTAGCCTAAGTATTCCTTCCAATACTCATCTCTATTGTGGATTGACTACCCTACATCCTCAAGCATTCAACTTCTTCCTCTCGAACCTTCTTGAGATATTTTCTCCCTTTTTTAGAATACCTCTCTAGAGATTCTTCCTCAGAAGATTCATATTTAACCATAGGTTTCTTTTTACGATATTTGCATATGAAAGGGAGGAGCCACCTACAGGAGAACCAAGATCCTGGACTACTAATTCTTCCCTTATTAGTCCTTGATATTGTTGGACTTCCCCCTCTTTAAGCATTGGGCCCTTTGATTCGGGATTTCTCAACATTTCAATTTTGTTTTGAGTTATGATTTCCTTCATAGTTGTCTCATTTTCATTCTTCTTTTGTTCAGAGGGATTGTTTCTTGACCCTGTTTCTCCTCTTTTTACTTTTGGTCTGTTTCCCTGCTTTTTTGTACTGGTTTTTTGGGATTTATCCCAATGTTCTCCCTTCTCTTTGTCAGCTTCCTCTTCTAATTTATTATTACATGTTCTAGAAAAATGACCATATCCATGACAATGCCTGCATTTGAATGGAAGTTGCTCATAATTGAGCTCCTGCACACATGAGCAGTCTACTATTGTCAACTTAATTGCTTCAGGAACACCTATCTCTAGGTCGACCTCTACACATATTCTAGCACAAGAATATTGGTCTCTTCTTTCAGCCATGTCTATGTACTTCCCCAATTTGTTTCCTATGGCTTTTAAGTATTCTGAGTTCCAACAATGAAGAGGAAGATGTGGAAGTCTGACCCAAACAGGAACTACAGAGGGGACATCTTGACAAGGATCAAAATCTAGTGTCCACTTATTCAGATATAACCCTTGAGGGGCCATGAAGTATGGACCATTTCTTAAAATTAAATCTCTATCTTTTGAGTTTTCAAATAGGAATACATAGTATCCCTTTCCTATCAGATGACTTTGTATGCCTGCTAAGATAAGGGGTTTCCAATTCCTCTGATCGCATCAATAAATTTCGTTAGGTGATGGAAAAAGACCTGTAAATAGATCAATAAGTTCCTAGATTGCAATATTCATGGTTTTCTGGTAAGGATGTTCTGCAGGTAAATCCATCGAAGGTATACTATCTAATTTCTTAACAAACTTCTGTTGATTCGGGATAAATTTCCTCTTGCTTCTTGCTACAACCAATCTCCTAAAGCATCAAGCTCAGAGGGAAAGGAAGGATCCTCTCCTGCTACCATGACTCTCAAATTTCTCCCTCAATCTCATAATATTGAAAAACTGACACTCAGTCTTGATGAATCGCTACAAGAGGTTTTGTAACTCCTTTACAAAATTCAAAACAACCTACAAAAATCAAGATCTCCTTGCTAGAAGATCAGTCCTTCTACAAACTCCTGCATAAGCTCACATTCTCTTCAAAAATTCAAGCCTACAAAAAACCACTCTACAACTCTTTAGATACTAGTTCAGTCTACAAAAAAAAATTCTCTTTGCTGAAGATCTATCCTTCTCTAGAGATTTGCAGAAGCTCACGCTCTCCTCAAAACCTGCAAAAATCAAGAATCATGCAGATCTTGGAGCTCATATGTATCAGTCACAACCCATTGTTAAGGAGATCAACTGTAACAGTCACAGCTCAATTCTAGATCTCTCCTCAAAACCTACAAAAATAAAGAACGTTGCAGATCTTGGAGCTCATCTATATTAGTCACAACCTGTTGTTAAGGAGCTCAGCTGTAATAGTGACAACCTGGTTCTGGAGCTCAACTATATCATTCATAACTCGTGTTCTCCTTAGAAAAACAAGCCTGCATAAACCCGCTCTGCATCTCCTTGTCAAAAACCAATTCAACCTGCAAAAAACAAGATGTCTTTACTGAATATCTGTCACATATCTGTCCTTCTCTAGACGTCTTTAGAAGCTCGCACTCTCCTCAAATTAAGAAAAACCTGCAAAAATCAAGAAGTCGGTTCTTGGAGCCAAAGATGATTGATCACCAACATAAAAAAAATCAAATTTTGTAGAACGAAACATCTCTTCCTCTTCATCTTACCAGTTTCCACAACACTTAAAAACTTGTAAGCATGTATAATATTTATACTTTGTTTACCCGATTAATTAAAAATTGTGTTTTCTAGAAATTCATGTTTTTTAAGAAATAAAGAAATTTTATTAAGAAGTTGTGATTTATAAAAACAAGGTGTACTAAGCTCTTCCTCTTACAAATATCCTGAACAACTTATAAAAATGTGCAATCATGTAGAATGTTCCTCATTTATTGATTCTATTTATTAAATAAACGTAATAAGATATTTGTCTTAACAATTGTGTTCAAAACCCATAAAAATGTATGATCATGTAAAATGTGCATACTTTGTTTATTCGACATCTAAATTTTTTTTTCAAAGTCGTGATTTTTAAAGAAGAGGGGTACTAAGCCCTTCCTCTCACCCAATGACATGGGAAGCCTACATAAATGTGTGATCAGATAAAATGTGCATATTTGTGTATTCGTTTTATTAAATAAATGACATAATTTTAAAAGTTGTAATGAAGTAGAATATGCATATTTTTCTATTTGATTTATTAAATAATTGTCATTTTAAAGTCATGTTTTTTGAGAGTTACCATAGTTTTTTTAGAATCCATGATTTTTTAAAATGACCTGTACTAATCTCTTGATCTAACCAATTTCATGTGCTACATATAATAATGTGTGATCACGTCGAATGTGCATGCTTTGTCGATTCCATTTATTAAATAAATGGAATATTTTTAAAAATTTGTGTTCTATAAAAAAGGAGACTTTTAAAAAACTGTGATTGCATTTTTAGAAAAAATAACGAATTTTTTCTTAGAAGTCACGATTTTTAAAATTTAGGGGTCCTACACTCTTCCTCTTACCTAATGTGTGCAACTTATAAAAACATGTGATCATGTAGAATGTGCATACTTTGTTTAATCTATTTATTAAATAAATAATGTTTTGTAAAGTACTCTGTTTTAAGCAATACAATAAATTTTTTATAGGTCGTTATTTTCCAAAATGAGGGGTTTTAATATCTTCCCTTTACAAATTACTTATAAAAAACTAAGATCATTTAGAATGTACATACTCTGTTGATTCCATTCATTAAATAAATAATTTTTTTTAAAGTCGTGTCTTCTAAGAAGTGAGTATTTTTTTAGAAGTCGTGCTTTTTAAAAAATATAGATACTAAGATATTCCTCTTATTAATTGTGTTGGTAACCCTTAAAAAATGATATCATAAAGAATGTGCATACTTTTTTATCCACTTAATTAAAAAATCATGTTTTCTAAAAGGTCGTGTTTTTTAAGAACAATAATTTTCTTTAGCTGTCGTGATTTTTAAAAATGAGGGGTACGAAGCTATCCATCTTACTAATTGCATGCACAACTTATAAAAATGTGTGATCATGTAGAGTATACATACATTGTTCATTTCACTTATTAGATAAATATAGTTTGTTGATTCCATTCATTAAATAAATAAATAAAAATTAAAAGTCGTGTCTTTTAAGAAGTAAAGTATATTTTTAGAAGTCTGCGATTTATAAAAAGTGGGATACTAAGATCTTCCTCTTATATATTGTGTTGAAAACCCTTAAAAACAACATCATGTAGAATGTGCATACGTGTTTATCCGATTAATTAAGAAATCTTGTTTTCTAAAAGCTCATGTGTTTTAAGAAAAAAATAATTTTCTTATGATGTCATGATTTTTAAAAATGAGGGCTACTAAGCTATATATCTTACCAATTGCATGCAAAACTTATAAAAATATGTGATCATGTAGAATGCACATACTTTGTTGATTTTGTTTATTAAATAAATGCAGGTTTTGTTTAAGGTAATGTTTTTAATGAAATAAAGTAATTTTTTAGAGGTCATAATTTTTAATAACGAGGGGTATTAGCGTCTTCTTATTCTCACTGATTACATACATATCCTACAAAAGCATGAAATCATGTAGAGTGCACATAATTTGTTTATTCGATTTATTAAAATATGTGTTTTTTAACAAATAAAGTAATTTTTTTAGAATCCTTGATTTCAGGAATAAATTATGTGCACAAGTTGCCAAAATGTGTGACTATGTAGATTGTGCGTACTTTACTGGTTTGATTTATTGAATAAATGACATGTTTATAAAGTTGTGTTTTTAAAGAAATAAAGTAATTGTTTTAGAAGTTGTGGTTTGTAAAAATGAGGGATACTAAGCACTTCCTCTTACCATTTTTGTGCCCAACCTATAAAAAGGTGAGATCATGTAGAATGTGCATACTTTTCTTATTCGATTTATTAAATAATTGATTTTTTTTATAACGACATGATTTTTTTGAAATACTGATTTTTTTCTAGGAAACCATGATTTAAAAAAAGTCATGGGTACTATGCTCTTCCTCTTACCACAGTGTGTGTGCAACCTATAAAAATGCACGATAACGTAGAATGTGTATAAGAAATAACGTAGAATGTAGAATGAAACTTTTTACAAATTCATGTTTTTAAAGAAATAAATTAAATTTTTAGAAGTCCAAGTTTTTAGAAACAAGGTGGAATAAGCTCTTCCTATTACCTTTTGCATGTGCAACCTATGTAAAGGTGTGATCACGTTTTTAAAAAAATAACGATTTTTTCTCAGAAGTCGTGATTTTTAAGAATTAGGGGTACTACACTCTTCCTCTTTCCTATTGTGTACAACTTATAAAAATGTGTGATCAGGTAGAATGTGCATACTTTTATAATTAATCGGATAAACAAAGCGTGCACATTCTATATGATCACATGTTTTTATGGCATGTGGACACAATCAGTAAGAGGATGAACTTAGTATAACTCGTTTTTAAAAATCATGACTTCTAAAAAAATACTTTATCTCTTAAAAGACACGTCTTAAAAAGATCAATTATTTAATAAATGTAATAAAAAATGTTTGTACATAATAAATAATCGCAAATTATTATAAGGTGTGCACATAATTGGTTACAGGAAGAGCTTATAACATCTCATTTTTAAAAATCACAACTTAAAAGAGAAACTTTTATTTCTTAAAAAATACTACTTTTAAAAAATGTCATTTATTTAATAAATGGAACCAACAAAGTATGCACACTCTACGTGATCGTACCTTTTTATAGGTTGCACACACAATTGGTAAGAGGGAGAGAATTGTATCCATGATTTTTAAAAATCAATACTTCTACAAAAAAACATTATTTATTAAGAACGTGACTTTAAAAATAATGTCATTTATTTAATAAATCAAATAAAAAAATTATGCACATTCTACAAGATCACACATTTTTAAAGGTTGTGCACACAAAAGGTAATAGGAAGAGATTAGAACCCCTCATTTTTTTAAATCGTGACTTCTAAAAAAATTACTTATTTCTTTAAACATATGAATTTACAAGAACATGCCATTTATTTAATAATTTGAATCATTAAAGTATGCAAATTCTATATAATCACACCTTTTAATACATTTGACAAGTAATTAGTAAGAGGACGAGCATAGCACAACTCATTTTTAAAAATCATGACTATTAAAAAATATTACAATACTTCTAAAAAAACATGACTTTTTAAAAAACAACATTTATTTATTAAATTGAAACAACAAATTATGCATGTAATTGGTAATAGGAGGAGATTATAGGGAAAGCTTAGTATCCCTCATATTTAAAAATCACAACTTATATATTTATATATATTTATTTATTTCTTAAAAGATATGACTTTAAAAAAAATCATTTATTTAATACATGAAATTAACAAAGTATGCACATTCTAAACGATCATGATTTTCTATAAGTTGTGAGTGCAGCTAGTAGGAGAAAGAGCTTAGAACCCCTTAAGAGGAAGAGTGTAGTACCCCCGATTTTTAAAAATCATGAATTCTAAGAAAATTTTCGTTATTTCTTGAAAAGTGATGACTTTCAAAAAACACCATTTATCTAATGAATCAAATAAACAAAGTATGCACATTCTACATGATCACACCTTTTTATAGGTTGGACACATAAATGGTTAGAGGAAGTGCTTAGTACCCATTGTTTTTAAAAACCTCGACTTCTAAAAATTACTTTATTTCTTCAGAAACATAAATTTATAAAAAATTTCATTTAATTTATTTAATAAATCAAACCAACAAAGTATGCAAATTCTACATAATCACACTTTTTTAATAAGTTATGCACATAATTTGTGCATGTAATCGCGACTTCTAAAAATTTACTTTATTTCCAAAAAAACACGACTTTAAAAAAAAAACATTTATTTAATGAATCGAATAAACAAAGTATGTGAATTCTACATTAATGCATATTTTTATAGGCTATGCACGTAATGCATAAGATAAAAATGTTTGTACCCGTTATTTTTAAAAATCATGAATTAAAAAAAATTATGTTATTTCTTAAAAAGCATGAATTTTAAAAAACTACATTTATTTAATAAACAAAATTAAAAAAAATATGCACATTCTACATGATCGTACAATATTATAAGTTTTGCACGCACTTGATAAAAGGAAGAGCCTGGTAATATTACTTTTAAGAACATGTCATTTATTGAGTAAATCAAATCAACAAAATATGCACATTATATGTAATTGCACCTTTCTATAGGTTTCCCATGTAATTAATAAGAGGAAGAGATCAGTACCCCTTACTTTTAAAAATCACAACTTCTAAAAACATTACATTCTTTCTTAAAAAACACAACTAAAAAAATGGCGCATTTTTAATAAATTGAATTTAAAAAAGTGTGCACATTGTATTGATTCTGCCTATCTATAGGTCGTGCATGCAATTGGTAAGAGGAATGGATTAGTTCTCCTCATCTTTAAAAATCATGAATTCTAAAAAAATCACTTTATTTCTTAAAAAATGACTTTCTAAAAAATGCCATTTAATTAATAAATCAAATAAACAAAGTATGCATATAATACACAATTGTACCTTTTTATAGGTTGCACATGCAAAAGGTAAGAGGAAGTGCTTAACACCCCTCGTTTTAAAAACCATGAGTTCTTAAAAAAATACTTTATTTCTTTAAAAAACATGACTTTATAAAGAAATTCATTTATTTAATAAATGAAATCAATAAAGTACACACATTCTACATAATCACACATTTTTCATAAGTTTTGCAGGTAATTTGTACATGTAATGAAAACTTCTACTAAAAATCAATTTATTTCTTAAAAAACATAACTTTTAAAAAAATCTCATTTATTTAATAAGTCGAATAAATAAAGTATGCATATTCCACCTGATTACACATTTTTATAGGCTATGCACCCAAACGATAAGAGGAAGAGGTTAGTATCCGTCATTTTTAAAAATCATTACCTTTAAAAAAATTACTTTATTTCTAAAAAAACATGACTTTTAAAGAAACTATATTTATTTAATAAACAGAATGAACAATGTATGCACATTCTACATGCTTACACTTTTTTTATAAGTTGTGCATCCAACTGGTAATATGAATAGCTTCGTACCCCTCATTTTTAAAAAACATGACCTTTTAGAAAGCATGAGTTTTTAATTAATCGGATAAACAAGTATGCACATTCTTTATGATGTTATTTTCAAGGGTTGCCAACACAATTAATAAGAGGAAGATCTCAGTATCCATCTTTTTTTTTAAACCACGACTTCGAAAAAATTACTTACTTCTTAGAAGAAACGACTTTAAAAAAACTTTATTTATTTAATGAATGGAATCAACAAGGTATGCACATTCTAAATGATTGAAATTTTTTATATTTTTTGCACATAATTTTTAAAGGGAAGATATTATAACCCGTCATTTTGAAAAATAACGACTTATAAACAAATTATTTTATTTCTTAAAAGATAGTACTTTAATAAAATGTTATTTATTTAATAATTGGAATCAACAAAGTATGCACATTCTACATGATCACACATTTTTATAAGTTGCACACATTAGACAAGAGGAAGAGCGTAGTACCCCTAATGTTTAAAAACCATGACTTCTAAGAAAAAATTGTTATATTTTTTTACACACAATCACACTTTTTAAAAAGTCTTCTTTTTTAAAGAGCACAAATTTTTAAAAATATGCCATTTATTTAATAAATGGAATCCACAAAGTATTCACATTCTTCATGATCACACATTATTGTATGTAGCACATGAAACTGGTTAGATCAAGAGATTAGTATAGGTCATTTTTAAAAATCATGGATTCTAAAAAAATTATGGTACCTCTCAAAAAACATGACCTCAAAATGACAATTATTTAATAAATCAAATCAACAAATTATGCATATTTTACTTCATCACAACTTTTCAAATTGTGTCATTTATTTAATAAAACGAATATGCAAATATGCATAGTTTATGTGATCATACCTTTTTGTAGGTTTCTTGCATCATTGGGTAAGAGGAAGGGCTTAGTACCCCTCTTCTCTAAAAATAAGGACTTTGAAAAAAATTACTAGATGTCGAATAAACAAAGTATGCACATTTTACATGATCATAGATTTGTATGGGTTTTGAACACAATTGTTAATACAAAGACCTTAATACATTTATTTAATAAACATAATCAATAAATAAGTACCATTTTACATGATTGCACATTTTTATAAGTTGTTTATGAAACTTGTAAGAGAAAGAGCTTACTACACCTTGTTTTTAGAAATAACAACTTTTGAATAAAATTGCTTTATTTCTTAAAAAACTTGAATTTCTAGAAAACACAATTTTTCAATTAATCAGATAAAAAAAGTATGGATATTCTATGTTCTTGCATGTTTTTAAGGGCTGTGGGAACTGGTAAGAGGAAGAGGCTAATATCCCTTGTTTTTAAATATCACAACTTCTAAAACATACTTTATTTCTTAAAAGACACGACTTGAAAAAAACCCGTCATTTATTTAATAAATTGAATAAACGAAGTATACAGATTGTAAATGTTTGCACCGTTTAATAAGTTGTGTATGTAATTGGTAAGAAGAAGGGATTATAACCCCTCATTTTTAAAAATCATGAGTTAAAAGAAATATTTTATTTCTTAAAAAGACAATTGTTTTAAATGCCATTTATTTAATAAATGGAATAAACAAAGTATGCACAGTCTACGTGATCACACCTTTTTATATGTTGCACACATAATTCGTAAGAGAAGAGCATAGTACTGTTGAATTTTAAAAATCATGACTTCTAAGAAAAAATTCGGTATTTCTTAAAAAAACATGACTTTTTAAAAGAACCACAATTATTTAATAAATCAAATAAACAAAATTGTTTATTTGATAAATTGAATAAACAAAATATGCAGATTCTACATGATAACACATTTTTATAGGTTGCACAAAGAAAAGGTAAGAGAAAGTGCTTAATACCCTTTGTTTTTAAAAACCATGAATTATAAAAAAATACTTATTTTTTTTAAACATCACTTTATAAAAAATGTCATTTATTTAATAAATCAAATCATCAAAATACACACATTCTACATAACCATAAATTTTTATGAGTTGTGCACATAATTTGTGCATGTAATCACAACATCTAAAAAAATTACTTTATTTCTTAAAAAAACACGACTTTTTAAAAAATCCCATTTATTTAATAAGTTGAATAAACAAAATATGCGCATTACACATTATTGAACATTTTATAGGCTATGCACGCAATCAATAGGCATTACACAATAATGTCCTCTAAAAAACTACTTTTTGTACTTAAAAACTTGAGTTTTAAGGAAACTATATTTATTTAATAAACATAATCAACAAAGTATGCACATTATACATGATCTTATGTTTTTATAAGTTTTGCACACAATTGGTATGAGGAAGAGCTTAGTACCCCTTGTTTTTAAAAATCATGACTTCTAAAGAACATTGATTTATTTCTTAAAATACATGATTTTTAAAAAAATGTCATTTTTAATATAATGTAGATAAAAAAGGTATGAACATTAGAAATGACCACACATTTTTATAAGTTGTGCACTTAATTGGTAAGAGGAACATATTAGAACCCCTTGTGTTGAAAAATCATGTCTTCAAAAATTACTTTATTTATTAAAAAATACAACTTTTTAAAAAATGTCATTTATTTAATAAATGGAATCAACTTTGTATATAGATTCTATGTGATCACACCTTTTTATAGGTTGCACACACATAGGTTTTATGTAATAAGTTGAATGTGCACGACTTCTAAAAAAATACTTTACTTCTTCGAAGACACGACTTCTAAAAACAAATTATTTATTTAATGAATGAAATCAACAAAGTGTGCACAATATAAATGATCGCAATTTTTTATAAGTTGTGCATGCAATTGGTAAGAGGAAGAGATTAAAACCCCTCATTTTGAAAAATCATGACCTATAAAAAAATTGGTTTATTTCTTAAAAAATACTACATTAAAAAATGTCATTTATTTAATAAATGGAAGAAAAAAAGTATGCACATTCGACATGATCGCACATTTTTATAAGTTGCACACAATAAGAAAGAGGAAGAGCGTAGTACCCCTATTTTTTTAAAATCACAACTTCTAAGAAAATATCGTTATTTTTTTTAAAACATGATCATAAATTTTTATAGGTTGCACATGAAAAAGGTAATAAGAAGATATTAGTACACCTTATCTCTAAAAACCTCGACTTCTAAGAATTACTTTATTTCTTTAAAAACATGAATTTATAAAAAGTTTCATTTATTTAATAAAGCAGATCAACAAAGTATGCACATTTTACATAATCGCACATTTTTATACATTGCACATGTAATCGGTTAGAGCAAGAACTTAATACAACTCATTTTTAAAATTACAACTTCTAAAAAATCTACTTGATTGCACATTTTTATAGGCTATGCACGCTATCAACAATAGGAAGAGGTTAGTACCCCTCATTTTTAAAAATCATGACTTCTAAAAAAAGTTCTTTGTTTCTTAAAAAACATGACTTTTGAAAAAACACATTTATTTAATAAATAGAATCAACAAAGAAACACGGGACTTATCACAAGGATAATCCTTTTGGTCGATTACAGTTAAGGAAAACAGGATGAATGGTTGGTTACAAGGATAAAAATTTTATAGTTTTTGAACACAATTGTTAAGACAAAGTGGTACAGGTTGGATCAACCACAACCAACCCAACCAACACTTAGAGGATCTGGTCGCTCCTACACTTAGCAGGATTACCAAATTTAGCCTTCAGCCAAATTCAGCTCTAAATTTACCTCCCCGCAATTTCCTTCCGCAGCAACTTTTTCGCAACTCTGTTTCCACAACAGAGTTTCTGCAACAGGATTTTTGCATGTGGTTTGTGAGATGCGGGATGTCAAATTTCCAAGTTGTTCCCCCCGCAACTTGTCTCTCGCAATTTTTCTTACAACAGTCTGATCTGTGCGACCTTCACCACGATCATCGATCTACTCCTTGATGTAGACCTCATAGATCTTTGCAGATCTGTTATTTTTCTCGTAACTTTCATTGTGGATCTCTCCTGGACCGTCAGATCTTCTTCTACAGATTCAATCCCCACCATCCATTCTTAGCAAGACATGTTAATGGCAGAAAATCCACGTTCCACACTGATTGATGAGAGGATCGATCAATCCAGCCTTTTATCTTCACAATTCATTAACCTAACACTTTTATGCATGCATCTACGAGCTATTTCAACTATTCAAGAAACAATTTAATGCATGAATCAACAATTTCACAGAAATACATAGATGTTTAGAAAACCGTCGAAGTGGGCTCTGCATGGATACACAGTTCAAACAGCGCATGCATCTAGCCTAACAACAGTGCGAACACATATCTAATCCATCTATTAATCAATAGAACAAACACATAACTCGGCCATTCTTCTTCAGTCTTTTCAAAATATTTACAAGTGGAACCAGATGCAAGTCTGACCTTCTCTCTACAAATTGGAATTCTCATGTTGAAGAGCGGAACCCCTCACACTTCTCTAACCTTCCTATTTAATATAAACTGTTACCTCCCCCACTGAGTGGTCCTACAATCGAAAACAAACAACTACAAATCATGATGAAATGTCCCTATCACAAAAACAACTTGCAGTCACAAAAAC
This sequence comes from Pseudotsuga menziesii, assembly GCA_001517045.1. NCBI lineage: Eukaryota > Viridiplantae > Streptophyta > Pinopsida > Pinales > Pinaceae > Pseudotsuga > Pseudotsuga menziesii. The sequence goes on along the minus strand of LPNX010268717.1, from coordinate 294,644 downwards.
AACTTGCAGCCAAATCTCCTCGTAGGGAGTCATGATCTGCCATCATTCCTATCGACGCTAACAAAACAACCAAAAATATGCCATAGCATGTGACCAACTCATCACAATGCTAGAATTCCATGATGCTCTTGCATCAGACTCGCAAGGGTGAAAAAAATTATGAACCCCTATTCATTAGATCATCTACAGGGAAACCCTTGGCTTCCAAATCTGCATCCTTCATCTAAGTAGAATCCTCTCTTGGTCCCTTTTTTCATTTGACCAAATACTCTAGATAGTCATTCTTCCTTGTACTCCTTACCACTTTAGTGTCCAGAATGAGCTCAACTTCCAATGGCTATGCTATAGGCATCTACCTCATCCATTGTAGGTATTCAGTAGGATCTTAACCTTCTGTAAAGGGTCCAGTATCACCTGCTACATAAGGATATAGGTCCGCAACATTAAATATTGGTGAAATACCCACTCTGGTAGGAATCTCTAACTCATAAGCATTTTCTTAGAATTTTCTGAGTATCCTGTAGGGTCCAATCTTCTTCATCTTCAGCTTGTTATACTCTCCTTTTGGAAACATTTCTCTCTTTAGATATGCTAATACCAAATCTCCTAAATCATAGTTCTTCTCTCTCCTTTTGGAATCTGCTTTGGCCTTGTAACTGATGTTACTCTACTATAACCTTGCTTTCGCTTGCTCCTGTAGTTCATTGATCCTCATTGCAAACTCTTCTCCATCAACACTTCTTTTCTCCAATTGACCTAAGTCACGAAGTTCACACACCCGTATTGGATGCATTCCATATAGAATTTGAAATGGACTCATCCTTGTACTTCTATTTGGTGAATCATTATAGGAAAAATCAACTTGAGCTAATACTATGTCTCATTGCTTCGGACCCTCTCCAATCAGACTTCTCAATAGGTTCCCTAGACTCCTATTAACTGCCTTTGTATGTCCATCAGTTTGTGGGTGATATGATGAACTGAAGTTCATTCGGGTACCCAAATTCTTCCATAAGGTCCTCCAGAAATGACTTGTGAACTTCACATCTCTGCTTGATACAAGGCTTCTAGGTAAACCATGTAACTTCACAACTTCATTGAAAAACAAGTTAGCAATGTGTGTAGCATCACCAGTCTTGTAGCATGGAATGAAATGTGCCATATTAGGGAATCTATAAGCAACTATGAAGATAGAAACATGTCCCCTCTGAGTTCTTGGTAAACCAATAATGAAGTCCATACTCACAGAATCCCAAGGCCTAGTTGGAATAGGCAATGGTGTATACAACCCTTTGTTATGGCTTCTTACTTTAGCATGCTAGCATACTCTGCATCTTCTTACAAAATTCTCAACTTCAGACATCATCCTTGGCCAAAAATAGAAATGACCTAACCGTGCAAAGGTTTTATCACTTCCAAAGTGACCTGCCATACCTCCATCGTGTTTTTCCCATATCAAGTTCTCTCTCATGGAACACTTTGGTATACACAGTTTATTGTTTCTAAAGAGTAAACCATATTGTACCGTATAATCCATGCATGGCTCTCTATCCACCTCCACTGGATTCTTACAAGCCCTGTAAGCCTCTTGGAAATCAATGTTAGTCTCATACAAATCCCTTAAATGATCAAATCCGAAGACTTGGATATGATTCTCTTGCACAATCAGCAGTCTCCTACTTAAGGCATCAGCTACTCTATTTGACTGTCCACTTATGTGCTTCAACACAAAGTTAAAGCTCTATACGAACTCATCCCACTTAACATGTTTCAGGTTAAAATTAGGTTGCTACATAATGTAATGCAATGTATGTTTATGAGAATATAACACAAATTCTCTAGGCATCAAATAATGTCTCCAATGCTTCATTGCTTGAACAATAGCATAAAACTCCTTATCATAAGATGAATACTTCTACTTTGCATCATTCATATTCTTACTGAAATACGCTATAGCAATGCCCTCCTGACTGAGCACAACTCTGATTGCTACTCCACTGGCGTCACACTTTACTTGGAAAGTGTGTTTGAAGTCTGGTAACTTCAATACTGGTTATTCAGTGATATTCTTCTTCAAGAACTGAAAACTCCTTTCAACCTCTACTATCCATTGAAATGGTTGTCTATCATTCTTAATTGTCTCAAAAACATATGCACTAATACCACTGAAATTATTTATAAATTTCCTATAAAAACTTGCCAATCCATGAAAACTTCTTACTTCAAATGTGTTCCCAGGTGAAGGCCAATCAATGATTGCTTGCACCTTTTCTGGATCCATCTTCAACCCATCTCTTGAGATAACAAAAACTAAAAATACTAGCTCTGGACTCATAAATGTACACTTCTTCACATTTACCAGCAAGTTCTCCTGTTACAGCCTCTCTAAAACATATCTTAGATGCTTCAGATGCTCTTCTTCTGTTTGGCCGAAAACCAAAATGTCATCAAGGTAAACTATCACAAACTTACCTATGAAATATCTCAAGACTTCATTCATCAATCTCATAAAAGTGCTTGGTGCATTGGACAATCCAAATGGCATGACCAACCTCTCATACAACCCATCATTTGTCTTAAAGGTTGTCTTCCACTCATCTCCTTCTCTGATTCTAATATGATGATACCCACTCTTCAAATCCATTTTTGAAAAGCACGTTGCCCCACTTAGGAAATCCATCATGTTATCCATCATTGGTAATGGAAACCTATATTTGATAGTAATATTGTTAATTTCCATTAGAGGAAATTTGAGGTCTAAAATGGGCCTCCTAAGGAAAATAATAAAATAATAGTTATTAATTTTGGAGGAAGAATGAAAAAACTACTTTTTTTGTTCGTATTTTCGACATATCTCCTTGTGTTTTTACTCAAATTATGAGCAGGAGATCTTGTTGGATGTGGAATTTAATTCTGCATCCAACGAGTACCCACACTGCATATTTTTGACGGACCTCGCTACCCCAAAAAAAATGCTGAAAAAACGTGATGATGACATCATCATCACGTTTTTTCAGGAATTTTTTGTTTTTGGGGTAGAGGGGTCCATAAAAAGTATGAAGTGTGGGTACTCATTGGATGTGGAATTATATTCCACATCCAACTATCTCTCCCGATTAGAATTTGAGTAAAAACACGAGATATGTCAAAAATACGAACAAAAAAAGTAGTTTTCTTTTATGGCAAATATGTCAATTCAACCATTATGCTTAACTCATTTTATTGAAATTCTATTGGTTCTTGAATTCCAACTCACAAAATTTATTGTTGGTGCATTTTCTTATAAGGCCCATTTTAGACCCCAAATTTCCTCTAATTTCTGGAGTCAGTACACATCCTCCACTCACCATCCTTCTTTGGTGTCAGTACTATTGGTACTGCACATGGACTCAGACTCTTCTAGACTAATCCTTTGTCCAACAATCCTTGGACCTGTCTCCTTACTTCTTCATTTTCTTGAGGTGCCAACCTATATGCTGCCTTGTTTGGTAAAATGGCTCATGGAATAAAATCAATTTGTTGTCTTATATCCCTCGTTGGTGGTAATTCATTGGATAAATCATCCACCACGATGTCACTAAATTCACTCAACATATCATGAATCTCCTTAGGTGGATTTGTCACATTAGTATTCATTTTCACCGCTCTCAGTTTGCATAACACATCAGAGTTCAACTCTTCCTTCTCAATTTGTTGCAAATATTTTTTTTGACAACATCAGGACTTTGGGTGCTGACTGTCCTGCTGTACCACGCTTTTGTAAAGGGTGAAGTACATGTCTTATCCCATTCTGCTCAAAACTATGACAGTTACTCCTACCATCATGAATCACTTTCTTTTCAAATTGCCACAGTCTTTCTAACAATATATGACAAACATCCATGGGCATAACATCGCACAGAATCTTGTCCTTATATGGACCTATTTGGAAATCAACTTCACACTGCTCACTTACTAGGATTTGATGTCCTTTATGTAAGCAAGATAGTTTGTATGGAACATGATTCTTGGTCCTCTTTAAATTCAGATTGTCCACCATCTCTATGGAACAAGATTGTTATTTCTCCCACTATCAATCACCATCTCACAACACTTCCCTTGGACTTTGCACGTGGTCCTCAATAAATATTTTCTTTGATCAGGATCTGCTTGCTCCTTCGCAGGATTCAACAAGACCTTATTCATTATCAAATCCTCTCCTATATTTGGAAAAACTTCCACCACTAACGACTATTCTCGCTACTACTCATTCTGAGCTACATAGGCTCCTCTCTGTCCTACGTCTTCCTTCCTTGGACATTCAAATGATTTATGACCCAACTGGTTGTATTTGTAGCACCTATAGACAGTTCCTCTACCTCTTTCTCTACCTATACCTCATTGGTAAGGTCCTATTCTTCTAGAGTCACCTCCTCTACCATGATGCTCTTACTGGTTAGACTTAACTACACTCTCCCCTCTGTGCTCCAAATATTCCTCTTCCAGCTGCTTGTCCTCTTGCTCTGGTTGAAGCTCGACCTCTATTGAAGCTCTGCTTCCTTGTTATCTATTCTTCTGCCCTAAAGGCACATCGATACACATCCTCCATTGTTCTAGGTGATATCATGCTGATCTATTCTTGGATATCCATCCTTAGACCATTGACATATCTAGCAGCCTTTTCTACTCATTCTTCCACATATCCTACCCTTAGGTTGACTTTGTAGGACTCTTCAGTGTACTCTCTCACTGTTAACAATATTTGTCTAAGGTTCTGTACCTGCCTATACATAATTAACTAGTAATCTTTGGGAAAGAAATTAGCCCTCATCTTTGCTACCATCCTATCCCATCTCTTTATCAATGACTTATTCTTCCTTCTTTTTTCTTGCACACTATCCCACCACAAGGATGCATGCCCTTTCAACCTTGTCACAGCCAATCTGACTCTCTTGTATTCTTCAATCTCATAGTACTCAAAGTACTTATCCATATCACTTATCCAATCAATGAGATGCTTAGCAATGAGACTTCCATCATAGGTGGACAACTCAGGTTTCAACCATGAAGTTTCTCCTAGAATCGATCTAAAATACCTTAGCTTAGGTGTTTCCTGCATAGGTGTTGCTTATTCTCTTTTCTCTTCATCCTCATGTTCACTTACATCCCTTGCTTCTGGGTCTCTTCATCTTTCTGTCTCCATGGCTTCCAGACGTGCTCGTATCTCCCTCATTTCCTCCATAAATTTTGTGTTCACCGCTGGTCGAACCCTGTCATGACCTATTTCTCTGCTTACACGTGCAACCATCCTCTTGCACTAAGCCTATGCAATTGAACAGTTCTTTTTCATAGTGCTACAACTCACCTCACAAAGCCCCTTCTATGTACTTGGTCTTTTCATAACAATGGTTCTCTATCTAGCATCTCTTGAGCACTCTTCTTTGCCCCTTATAGGCTTCTACTGCTACACTTATCTCTCACACGAGCTTCTCCTAGCTATGATACCAAAATTGGTGCAGGTCGGATTAACCATAACCAACCCAACCAGCACTCACAGGATCTAGTCACTCCTACACTTAGCAAGATTATCAAATTTAGCCTTCAGCCAAATTTGGCTCTAAAATTACCTCCCTGCAATTTCCTTCCCATAAAAACTTTTCCAAAAAATCTATTTTCACAACAGGATTTCCACATACGGTTGCGGGATGCACGATGTCAACTTTCCAAGTTTTCCCCCTGCAAATTGTCTCTCGTAACGTTTCTTACAATGATCCAATCTGTGCGGCCTTCACCACAGCCGTTGATTTACTTATTGATGTGGATCTCATAGATATTTGCAGATCCGTTATCGTCCTCGTAACTTTCGTTGCAGATCTCTCCTGGACCGTCAAATATTCTTCTGTGGATTCAATCCCCTCCATCCATTCCTGGCAAGAACATTTAATGGAAGACAATCTGTGTTCTTCGTCGATTGATAATAGGATCGATCAATCCAACCTTCAATCTTCATGATTCATTATCCTAACACTTATATGCATGCATATACGACCTATTTCAACTATTCAAGCAAAAATTTAATGCATGAATCAACAATTTCACAAAAATACACAGATGTTCAGAAAACAACCGAAGTCAGCTCTGCACGGATACACAGTTCAAACAACACATGCATCTAGGCTAACAACAATGCAAACACACAGCTATTCCTTCTATTAAGCAATAGAAAAAACACAAAACTCGGCCCTCCTTCTTTAGTCTTTTTGATGCAGGAGCATTAGCTCTCAAGGCCAACTACTAAATTTTTGATCAGACCCTAAGGTATTGAAATTTTCCCAAGGAGGGGTTTATTGTAAAACCATTGTAAATATCGTGTAAAGAGTTTATTTCTAGATAACACGCATAGGCATATTTTTGGTTTTGTTGTTTTGTTGAGTCATAGGTTGTTAGTGCCAGTAGGAGTGATTGCGGATCATGACTCCCTACGTGGAGATCAAACCGTAGGTTGTTTTTTTGTGACATATATGTTTTTCATCGTGCTCTATTTTGTTTGTCTTAGGTTACAATTTAGCTTAAATAGGAAGTAGAGAGAAGGAATAAGGATTTTGTTCTTCAGTTCTGTTCTTCTGGGTTAGAATCCCATTTGCAAAGAGACGGATAGACTTGCATTTGGTTCCGCTTGTAAATATATTGAGAATATGGGGGAAGGCAAGCTGAGTGATGTGCGTGTGTGTTTTCTTAACAGGAAGAGTAGTTGTTTGTTTGCAGTGTTATTGGCCTCCATGCATTTACTGTTTGAACTGCGTGTCTGGGCAGAGCCCACTTTGGTGATTTTCTGAATACTTGGGTATTTCTATGAAATGGTTGATTCACACATTAAATCATTTCTTGAAATGGTTGAAATAGATCGTAGATGCATGCATAGGATGGTTAGGATAATTACTCTTCAAGTTTGCAGGCTAGATTGATTGATTCCATGATAAATCGGCGCAGCACACACGTTTTTGCCTTAACCAGTTTATTGCAGAGAACGAATGGTGGAGATAGAGTTCGTGGATGAATATCTGATGGTCGAGGAGAGATCCACAATGGAAGTTTCCAAGGTGATAACGGATCTACAAAGATCTATGAGATCCGTGCCAAATAGAATATCGATGGTCGTTGAGAAGGGCGAAAATATCCGAAGATGGAGAAAAATTGTGGGGGGGAATTTGCGGGGGAGAAACTTTAGAAAATTAGATGCACATCCTGCATCCCACAACCTACTTGCGGAAAGCCCATTGTGGAAAGGTGGTTGTGGAAACCTTGTTGCGGGAAAGCCTCTTACGGAAATGCGGTTGCAGAAACAGTGCTGTGGGAAATCTTGTGGCGGAAAGGCAGTTGCAGAGACAGAGTTGCATTGAGGCAAATCTAGTGCAGAATTTGGTCGAGGGATAAATTTGGCAGTATTTCTAATTGTAGGAGCCACCAAATATTGGAGGTATTGATAAGGTTGGCTATGGTCAAACCCACCTGCACCATTTTTGGTATCAGATCCAAGGTGCAAAAATATTTGCACACTATGGGGAGAAATCTTCCAATATTAATTTGTAGGTTGAGGGCAGAGTGTTGATTTTTTTTTTAACATAGGAGTTATGAAATATACTATGGTATGAGAACCCTTACAGCAGAGTTTTGTAGGAAATGAATGCAAATCTCAAGCCTGTAGAGAGCATAGGAATTTCTTGAAGGTTCTGTATGAGAACCAAGAATGCCAATAGATCAAGTAGGAGAAATCTTTATGAGGTGTTGAGGGGGGGGGCTTTATGGTAGTTCATCATGTGTGGGAAAGCACATGGAGGAGGTATGGAAAATGGCTATTGAAATTCATCTAAAGGGTTCAAAAGGAAGCCACAATACAAAAAAGGAACATGTTAGAGCAAGCGGTGTCAAGAGGATGAGTCAAAGTAAATTTGACAGAGAGGTTACTGAATTGAAGGAGAGGCTTAGTAAAGTGGTAGAACTGTTGCATGAGGAAGCTACAGAAGGTCAGTATTATGAATGGAAGTTGAAGAGGAAGGTGCAATGGCCTGTAAAGAGGTTATATGCCAAGAATCTCAATCAAAAACTTAGTGTTTGGCTAAAGGAAGAGGAAAGACTCAAGGCAGCTGAGCATGAGGAAGAAGTTCACCTCATGTGTGAACTTAAACAAGGTGAGTACCTTGATGAAGAAAGAGAGGATGTTGATACATAGTTTACTGACAGACTCATGGACATGGAAAATAGTTCATATTAGTATAGAGAGGAGAATGAGGATACTGATGAGAATTCCAATGAGTATTTCAAAGGTTGTTTCACAGAAACAAATCGGCATGGAAGAATGGAAGAGAAGGCATTAGTTGAGGCTGAAGTGCCTTATGTTTTTCAAACCGACAATATGTGTTTAATTTCAAGTTGCACAGTTGGAACATAGGGACAATTGTTGAATATTGTCCAACAATTTGAAAAGGATGAAGATGAGGGTAACACTATGTATATATGGAATGTCTATATTTTACATATCTATTTGTTGATTTTATTGCGGGTATTATGCAAGTGGATATCTAGAATGGTGTATGAGGAAGCAGAGTTGCTTGGTGACAATCAAACTTCCTTTCATTGGCTAAAGGAAAATGCAGAGGAAGAAGTTGTATTGAGGGACAATATGGCAGCTCAAGACTGGGTTGAAGATTATAAGGGAAGTAGCAGCAGTGAACTTGTTTTACAGTAGAGGGAGAAATCTTTAGAATTTATTTATACTTCTAAGCAAATGCAAGTCACAGAGGAGAAGGGAATCCATAAAAATATGTTTCAACAAAAAAGCAGACTGGATGAGGAGATATATGAGTTATGGAATCTCATGCAGAGATGTAAGAGGAATAATGATAGTGAGGTTCAAACTGTCATTTGGATGACTGTGGAAGACTGTGAATATCATTGCAGAGTTGATGAGCACCAGTAGTTACCAAGAAAAGTTTTGGATCTAGGAAAATAGACGCTGAAGACACATGACCAGGTGGTCATGATTTTTTCAACTTTGGGAATCTGATGCAGGAGCATTACCTCTCAAGGCCAACTACTAAATTTCTGATCAGACCCTAAGGTCTTGACATTTTCCCAAGGAGGGGTTTATTGTAAAACCATTGTAAATATCTTGTAAAGATTTTATTTCTAGATAAAAGACATAGGCATATTTTTGGTTTTGTTGTTTTGCTGAGTCATAGGTTGTTAGTGCCAGTAGGAGTGATTGCGGATCATGACTCCCTGCGTGGAGATCAAACCATTCGTTGTTTATTTGTGACAGATACGTTTTTCATCGTGCTCTGTTTTGTTTGTATTAGGTTATAGTTTAGCTTAAATAGGTAGCGGAGAGAAGGAAGAAGGGTTCTGTTCCTCGGTTTTGTTCTTCAGTTCCGTTCTTCTGGGTTAGAATCCCATTTGCAAACAGACGGTAGACTTGCATCTAGTTTTGCTTGTAAATATTTTGAGAAGATGGGAGAAGGCGAGCCGAGTGGTGTGCATGTGTGTTTGATTAAAAGGAAGAGTAGTTGCATGTTTGCAGTGTTACTGGCCTCTATGCATTTACTGTTTGAACCATGTGTCTGGGAAGAGCCAACTTCTACGATTTTCTAAATGCTTGGGTATTTCTGTGAAATTTTTTATTCACACATTAAATTGTTTCTTGAACAATTGAAATAAATCATGGATGCATGCATAGGAGGGTTAGGATAATTACTCTTCAAGTTTGCTGGCTGGATTGATTGATTCCATGATCAATCAGCGCAACGCACAATTTTTTTGCCTTAACCAATTTATTGCAGAGAATGAATGGTGGAGATTGAATCCGTAGACGGATATCTAATGGTCCAGGAGAGATCCACAATGAAATTTGTGAAGGAGATAACATATCTACAAATATCTATGAGATCCACACCAAAGAGAAGATCAACGATCGTGGAGAAGGCCGCAAATATCTGACAGTGGAGAACAATTGCAGGGGAAAAGTTAGAAGAGGAGAGTTGCGGGGGAGTAACTTTGGAAAGTTGGTCATGCATCCTGCATCCCGCAACCCGCAATGTGCTTGTGAAAATCCCATTCTGGAAAGAAGGTTGCAGGAAATCCTATTGTGGAAAGGCAGTTGTGGAAACAGTGCTGCGGGAAAGCCTGTGGCGTAAAGGAAGATGCGGAGATAGAGTTGTGGGGAGGAAAATCTAGCGTAGAATTTGGTTGAGGGGTAAATTTGGCAATCCTGCTAATTGTAGGAGCCACCAGATCCTGGAGGTGCTGGTAAGGTTGGCTATGGTCGACCCCGCTTGCACCATTTTTGGTGTCAGAGACAAGGTGCAAAAAGATTTGCACATTATGGAGAGAAATCTTGCAATATTAATTTTCAGGTTGATGGAAAAGTGCTGATTTGTTTTTTTGAACAAAGAAGTTATGAAGGATACTATTGTATGAGAATCCTTAAAACAGAGTGCTGTAGGAAATGAATGCAAATCTCAATCATGTAGAGAGAATAGGAAGTGCTCGAAGGTTCTGTATGAGAACCAAGAATGCCAATAGATCAAGTAGGGGGAACCTTGATGAGGTGTTGAGAGGGGAGGCTTTATTGTAGTTCATCATGACTGTGGGAAAGCTCATGGAGGAGGTATGGAAGATGGCTACTGAAAGTCATCTAAAGGGCTCGAAAGGAAGCCACAATAGAACAAAGGAAGATGCCAGAGCAAGTGATGTCAAGAGGATGAGTCAAAGTAAATTTGATAGAGAGGTTACTGAGCTGAAGGAGAGGCTTAGTAAACTAGCCAAACTATTGCATGAGGAAGCTACAGAAGGTCAGTATTACAAATGGAAGTTGAAGAGGAAGGTGCAATGAAATATAAATAGGTTATATGCTAGGAATCTCAAGAACAAACTTAGTGTTTGGGTGAAGGAAGAGGAAAGACTCAAGGCAACTGAGCATGAGGAAGAAGTTCACCTCATGTGTGAACTTGAACAAGGTGAGTACCTTGATGAAGAAAGATACGATGCTGATACAAAGTTTACTAACAATCTCATGGACATGGAAAATAGTTCATATCAATATATAGAGGAGAATGAGGATGTTGATGAGAAGTGCATTGAATATTTCAAAGGTTGTTTCGCAGAAACCAATCAACATGGAAGAATGGAAGATAAGGAATCAGTTGAGGCTGAAGTGCCTTATGTTTTTCAAACTAACAATATGTGTTTAATTGCAGGTTGCACAGTTGGAATAGAGGGACAATTGCTGAATATTGTCCAATAGTTTGAAAAGGATGAAGATGAGGGTAAAAAATATGGACATATGGAATGTCTATATTTTACATATCTATTTGCTGATTTTATTGCAGGTATTATGCAAGTGGATAGCTAGAATGGTGTATGAGGAAACAGAGTTGCTTGGTGACAATCAAATTTCCTTTCATTGGATAAAGGAAAATGTAGAGGAAGAAGTTGTCTTGAGGGACAGTATGGCAACTCAAGACTAGGCTGAAAATGATGAGGGCAGTAACAGTAGTGAACCTATTGTACATCATGGGGATAAATATTTAGAAGTTATTTATACTTATAAGAAAATTCAAGTCGCTGAGGAGAAGGGCATCCAGAAAAATATGTTTAAGCAAAGAAGCAGACTGCATGAGGAGATAGATGAGTTATGGCATTACATGCAGAGATGTAAGAGGAACAATGACAGTGAGGTTTAGACAGTCATTTGGATGAACGTGGAAGACTGTGAATATCATTGCAGAGTTGATGAGAAGCATCAGTTACAAAGAAAAGTTTGGGATCCAGGAAAACAAAAGCTGAAGACACATGACCAGGTGGTCATGATTTTTCCTAATTTGGGAGTCTGATGCAAGAGCATTAGCTCTCAAGGCCAACTACTAAATTTCTGATCAGACCCTAAGGCCTTGACATTTTCCCAAGGAGGGGTTTATTGTAAAACCATTGTAAATCTCCTATAAAGAGTTTATTTCTAGATAACAGGCATAGGCATATTTTTGGTTTTGTTGTTGTGATGAGTCATAGGTTGTTAGTTATAGTAGGAGTGATTGTGGATCATGAATCCCTTCATGGAGATCAAAACTTAGGTTGTTTGTTTGTGATAGAGACATTTTTCATCATGCTCTATTTTTTTTGTATTAGGTTACATTTTAGATGGAATAGGAAGCAGAGAGAAGGAAGAAGGGTTTTGTTCTTTGGTTCTGTTCTTGTCGGTTAGAATCCCATTTGCAAAGAGACGGATAGACTTGCGTCTGGTTCCGCTTGTAAATATTTTGAGAAGACAGGAGAAGGTGAGCCGAGTGGTGTGCATGCGTTTTTTCTTAATAGGAAGAGTAGTTGTGTGTTTGCAGTGTTATTGGCCTTTATGCATTTACTGTTGTAACTGTGTGTCTGGGTAGAGCCAACTTCGATGATTTTCTAAATACTTGGGTATTTCTGTGAAATGGTTGATTCACACATTAAATCATTGCTTCAATAGTTGAAATAGATTGTAGATGCATTCATAGGAGGGTTAGGCTAATTACTCTTCAAGTTTGCTGGATGTATTAATCAATTCCATGATCAATTGGTGCAGTGCACAATTTTTCTACCTTAACCCGTTTATTGCAGAGAATGAATGGTGGAGATCGAGTCCACAAATGGAGATATGATGGTCCAGGAGAGATCCGCAATGGAAGTTGCAAAGGCGATAACGGATCTACAAAGATTTGTAGATCCAGGCCAAAGATAAGATCAATGATCATGGAGAAGGCCACAAATATCTTACAGTGGAGAACAATTGCAGGGGAAAATTTGTCGGAGAAGAGTTGCAGGGGAGAAATTTTGGAAATTTGGTCATGCATCCTGTAACCCGCTTGCGAAAACCTTGTTGTGGGAAATCATGTTGTAGAAAGGCGGTTGTGGAAACAATTCTATGGGAAAGCCTATGGCGGAAAGGTGGTTGTGGAGACAGAGTTGTGGGAAGGAAAATATAGAATAGAATTTGGTCGAGGGATAAATTTGGCAGTCCTACTAATTGTAGGGGCCACTAGATCATGGAGGTGCTGGTAAGGTTGGCTATGGTCGACCTTCCTACACCACTTTTCAAAATATTTACAAGTGGAACTAGGAGCAAGTTTGACCTTCTCTCTGCAAATTGGAATTCTCACAATGAAGAGAAAAATCCCTCACACTTCTCTAACTTGCCTATTTAATCTAAACTATTACCTCCCCCACCAGGTGGTCCTGCAACCAAAAATAAACAAATACAAATCATGATGAAATGACCCTATCACAAAAACAAGTTACGACTTGATCTCCTCATAGGGATTCATGATCCACCATCATTCCTATCGGCACTAACAAACTATGACTCAACAGAACAACAAAAAATATGCCACAACATGAGACCAACCATTACATTGCTAGCATGCCACGATGCTCCTGCATCACAAAGAGATTAGTACATTTATTTAATAAACATAATCAATAATGTATGCACATTCTACATGATTGTACATTTTTATAAGTTGTTCAGGAAATTTGTAAGAGGAAGAGCTTAGTACACCTTGTTTTTAGAAATCATGACTTTTGAAGAAGATTACTTTATTTCATAAAAAGCATGAATTTCTAGAAAATGTCATTTTCTAATTAATTGGATAAACAAAGTGTGTGCATTCTACATGATCAAAATTTTTTATGGGTTGTGGACACAATCAGTAAGAGGATGAGGTTAGTATACCTTATTTTTAAAAATCATGACTACTAAAAAAAAATTATTTATTAAAAGACACTACTTTAAAAAAAAATTATTCAATAAATGGAACAAAAAACATTTGCATATTCTGAATGATCAAAACTTTTTATAAGGTGTGCATGTAATTGGTTAGAGGAAGATCTTAGAACCCCTTGTTTTTAAAAATCACAACTTAAAAAAAACAACTTTATTTCTTAAAATATACTACTTTAAAAAAAATGCCATTTATTTAATAAATGGAGCCAACAATGTATACACACTCTATGTGATTGCACCTTTTTTTTTAATAGGAACCAAGAAAATATTGTATTATATTAAAAGGCTGGAAACAACCAAGCATACAAAAAAGGTCAAAGACCTGCAATTTACTATGTTTATTCCCAAATGACCTGAACTGTTTGTACTAGAAACTATTGACATAAACTTACTGTCGTGCCAAAAATGAATTATATGACCCTTCAAATGGTATATATGGACATAGATGCCTAAAACCAAAAGACATAATAACATAAAATACCATTTAAACTTAAGCTACTTCTGATGCTTTTCCCATGGAGCTTTAACTAGCTGAGCTACTGAAGTCTCCTCCATTGGATGTTCTCTTGCAGAGAGGTTTGACAGTGGCTACACTAGTTCATATTGACCATATTTTGCAAATATTCCTTCATGTAACCAATGGTCCCCATAAGCTCATATAAATCTCTATGATTATCTTCAATTCTAGCATCGTGGTTGCCCATTTTCCTCGCCATCCACTTCACTTCTTTTGCACTTGAAATCCCTTCTACAACCCCTTGTTAAAAAAAACAACTTTATTTCTTAAAATATACTACTTTAAAAAAAATGTCATTTATTTAATAAATGGAGCCAACAATGTATACACACTCTACGTGATTGCACCTTTTTTTTTAATAGGAACCAAGAAAATATTGTATTATATTAAAAGGCTGGAAACAACCAAGCATACAAAAAAGGTCAAAGACCTGCAATTTACTATGTTTATTCCTAAATGAACTGAACTGTTTGTACTAGAAACTATTGACATAAACTTACTGTCGTGCCAAAAATGAATTATATGACCCTTCAAAGGGTATATATGGACATAGACGCCTAAAACCAAAAGACACAATAACATAAAATACCATTTAAACTTAAGCTACTTCTGATGCTTTTCCCATGGAGCTTTAACTAGCTGAGCTACTGAAGTCTCCTCCATTGGATGTTCTCTTGCAGAGAGGTTTGACAGTGGCTACACTAGTTCATATTGACCATATTTTGCAAATATTCCTTCATGTAACCAATGGTCCCCATAAGATCATATAAATCTCTATGATTATCTTCAATTCTAGCATCGTGGTTGCCCATTTTCCTCACCATCCACTTCACTTCTTTTGCACTTGAAATCCCTTCTACAACCCCTTGTTCGAGATATCATAGAGCCAACGAAACTGCTGCTTGATTTCCATTAAATAATATTGTAGGTCATTCAATGTTACATCCATGTTGTTGTTTTCCATAACTTCCCATGAAGACAATCCTGCGTACTCAGAGAAAATTGGTTGTGCTGCCTAGATGTTGGGCGACCTTTCCTTATCTTCTATCATGAGGAAGCCAAGAGATAATGAATGCAAGGGCTTTGCAGGTGGAGAAAAGTTTGCTGCACTATGATCACAATGGTCAGCCAACAGAGTTGGGGGAGACTTGTTGAATGTGCTTTCCATGGATCGTTCCAGATATCTAATCAACCTGAGAATGCGAGGATTTGCACTAAATCCCTTCACATGGGCCGCGACACCAAGAATGCATGGGATCCAACTGGACTCCAGAAAGCATGCATGCTGTCGAATGTAGGATCGTCGAGGAGGGGGGACGCCCACCCAAATTCCATGGTTAGTGAAAAATTCAAAAGTTGGGGCACTAGAGGCATAACTTATGGTACCCTTGAGCCACCCTTAATTCCACCCATCATTGCTGATGTTCCTAGGGGACATAACTTAATTTTTTTAAATTACCATCAACCATGGAAATTCCAACTTTTAGCTTAGCTCCTTGATTTTCTAAGTTATCTGCTTCTAGGATTAGAGGAGGTTTGAACATTTATAGAGTTTTTCTGGTTTTGCTCCTAGATCCTTCGAATTTTGAATTCTCCTTTGTTGTATCCATAGAACATTTTGTGTAGGACTTGACTAGAATCTCCCATGACTATAACTTTGGTGATATTGTTTTGCTTGACCAGATCTAATCCAAAGAGAAGTGTGAGCCACTCAGCTTCATTGGTTTTTTTTTCTCTCCAAGGCCCTAGGAATAAGTCGAAACTATATTTCCTTCGAGATAAAAAATAATCCCACCTGCACCTGCGTCCCCAACGTGATCACACCCTTTTTTAGGTTGCACACACAATTGGTAAGAGGAAGAGCAAGTACCCATGATTTTTAAAAATCACAACTTCTACAAAAAAAAAATATTTATTAAAAAACATGACTTTAAAAAAAATACCATTTATTTAATAAATCAAATAAAAAAAGTATGCACATTCTACAAGATCACACATTTTTATAGGTTTCACACGCAAAAGGAAAGTGGAAGATCTTAGAACCCCTCATAAATTACTTATTTCTTATTTCTTTAAACATGTGACTTTATAAAAAAAGTCATTTATTTAATAAATTGAATCAACAAAGTATGCAAATTCTACATAATCACAACTTTTAATACGTTTCACATGCAATTCGTAAGAGGACGAGCTTAGTACAACTCATTTTTAAAAATCATGACTATTGTGGATCATTCAATTTAGAGTATCTTAAAGAGAATACAGATTGCAACTTAAAAATAATTCCTTTAATATACTCTGAAGGGACTATTTAAGAAAAATCCATTTATTTAATAAACGAAATCAACAGAATTATGCAAACAAACATGCACATGCTACAATATTGCACATTTTTATAGGTTGTGCATGTAAAATGTAATAGAAATAACTTAGTAGCCCTCATTTTTTAAAATTGCAACTTCTAAAAAATTACTTTATTTCTTTAAAAACATGAATTCATAAAAAAATGTCATTTACTTAATAAATCAAATTAACAAAGTATACACATTCTACATAATCACACGTTTTAATATGTTCCACTTTCAATTAGTAAGAGGAAGATTTTAGTACAACTCATTTTTAAAAATCACCACTACTAAAAACCTTATGATACTTCTAAAAAACGTGACTTTTTAAAAAACAGCATTTATTTAATGAATCAAAACAACAAATCATGCACATTCTACTTGATCACGTATTTTCATAGGTTACAAATAAAATTGGTAATAGGAAGAGCTTAGTACATCTCATTTTTAGAAATCACGGCTTCGAAAAAAATTGATATATTTTTTTTAAAAACATATTAATCTACTATATGATTGCATATTTTTATAACGCATGCAAGAAATAGGTTAGAGGAAGACGTTATTTCCCCTCATTTTTAAAAGTTATGACTTCTAAACAAAGTATGCACATTCTACACGATCGCACCTTTTTATAGGATGGGCACACAAATGGTAAGAGGAAGTGCTTAGTATCACTGATTTTTACAAACCATGACTTCTAAAACAATTACTTTATTTCTTTAAAAACACGACTTTATAAAAATTTCGTTTATTTAATAAATAAAACCAATAAAGTACGCACAATCTACATAATCACACATTTTTATAACATGTGCACGTAATTTTTTCATGAAATCAAGGCTTCTAAGAAAATTACTTTATTTGTTAAAAAAACACATATTTTAAAAAAATGCTTTTTCTTTAATAAATCGAATAAACAAAGTATGTGCACTCTACATGATTGCACATTTTTATAGGATATGAACGTAACCAATAAGAAGAAGAATAGGTTAGTACCCCTAGTTATTAAAAATTATGACCTCTAAAAAAATTACTTTATTTCTTAAGATACATTACTTTATAAAAAACCTACATTTATTTAATAAACAAAATCAACAAAGTATGCACATTCTACATGATTGCACATTTTTATAAGTTGTGCACGTAATTGGTAATAGGAAGAGCTTAGTACCCCTCATTTTTCAAAATCACGACTTCTAAAGAAAATTACTTCATTTCTTAAAAAACATGATTTTCTAGAAAACACAAATTTTTAATTAATCCGATAAATAAAGTATGCACATTCTATATGATCACAAGTTTTTAAGGGTTGCATATTTAATCAGTAAGAGGAAGAGCTTAATATCCCTTGTTTTTAAAAATCATGACTTCTGAAAAAATAAGTTACTTCTTAAAAGACGTGACTTTTAAAAAAGGTCATTTATTTAATAAATCGACTCAACAAAGTATGCACATTGTAGACGATCACAACTTAAAAAATACTTGATTTATTAAAAAACATGACTTTCTAGAAAATGCCATCTTTTAATTTATTGGATAAACAAAGTATGTGCATACTATAGGATCACACATTTATAAGGGTTTGAACACAATCGGTAAGAGGAAAAGCTTAGTATCCCTCACTTTTAAAAATCACGACTTCTAAAAAATATATATTTTTCTTAAAAGATGTGACTTTAAAAAAATGTCATTTATTTAATACATGGAATTAACAAAGTTTGCACATTCTAAACGATCACTATTTTTTATAAGTTGTGAATACAACTAGCACGAGGAAGAGCTTCGAACCCCTTGTTTTTAAAAATTACAACTCGAAAAAATTCCTCTATTTCTTAAAGAAGACCACTTTTAAAAAAATGTCATTTATTTAATAAACAAAATCAACAGAAGTATGCACATTCTATGTGATCGCATCTTATTATAGTCTGGAGACATAATTCTTAAGAGGAAGAGTATAGTACTCCTAATTTTTTAAAATCACGAATTCTAAGAAAATTTTTGTTATTTCTTAAAAAGTGATGACTTTCAAAAAAATGCCATCAATTTAATGAATCAAATAAACAAAGTATGCACATTCTACATGATCACACCTTTTTGTAGGTTGGAAACACAAATGGTTAGAGGAAGTTCTTAGTACCTGTTTCCTTTAAAAACCTTGACTTCTAAAACATACTTTATTTCTTCAAAAACATGAATTTATTAAAAAATGTCATTTAATTTATTTAATAAATCAAACCAAAAAAGTATGCACATTCTAAATAATCACACTTTTTTTATAAGTTATGCACATAATTTGTACATGTAATCACGACTTCTAAAAAATTACTTTATTTCTTAAAAACAAGAGTTTTTTAAAAGCACCATTTATTTAATAAATTGAATAAATAAAGTATGTACATTCTACATTATTGCACATTTTTATAGGCTATGCACGTAATCCATAAGATGAAGAGGTTTGTACCCCTCATTCTTAAAAATAATGAATTAAAAAAATACCTTATTTCTTAAAAAACATGACTTTTAAAAAACTAGTTTTATTTAATAAATGGAATAGAAAAAGTATGCACATTATACATGATCATACATTTTTATAAGGCATGCACACACTTGATAAGAGGAAGAGCCTAGTAATATTACTTTTAAAAATATGTTATTTACTAAGTAAATCAAATCAACAGAATATGCACATTCTACGTAATTGGAGCTTTCTATAGGTTTCCGACGCAATTAATAAGAGGAACAGATTAGTACCCCTCATTTTTAAAAACACAACTTCTAAAAACATCATATTATTTCTTAAAAAACAAAACTTAAAAAAAATTGACATATTTTTAATAAATTGAATTAAAAGTGTGCGCAATGTATTGATGGTGCCTATCTATAGGTTGTGCATGCAATTGGTAAGAGGAATGGATTAGTACTCATCTTTAAATATCATGACTTCTAAAAACATTACTTTATTTCTTAAAAAAACATGACTTTCTAAAAAATGTCATTTAATTAATAAATCAAATAAACAAAGTATGCATATTCTACACAATCGTACCTTTTTATAGGTTGCATGTGCAAAAGGTAAGATTAAGTGCTTAACACCCCTCTTTTTTAAAAACCACAAGTTCTTAAAAAATTACTTTATTTCTTTAAAAAACACGACTTTATAAATAAATTCATTTATTTAATAAAACAAATCAATAAAGTACACATATTATACATAATCACACATTTTTATAAGTTGTGCAAGTAATTTGTGCATGTAATCACAACTTCTAATAAAATCACTTTATTTCTTAAAAAAACTAACTTTAAAAAAATTCTCATTTATTTAATAAGTCCAATAAACAAAGTATGCCCATTCTACATGATTGCATATTTTTATAGGTTATGCACATAATCGATAAGAGTAAGAGGATAGTACCTCTCATTTTTTAAAAACATGACCTTTAAAAAAATTAGTTTATTTCTTAAAAAACATGACATTTAAAAAAACTATATTTATTTAATAAACGGAATGAACAATGTGTGCACATTCTACATGATCACACATTTTTATATGTTGTGCATGCAACTAGTAATATGAATAGCTTCGTACCCCTCATTTTTAAAAATCACGACATCTAAAGAAAATTACTTTATTTTTTAAAAAACATGTCCTTTTAGAAAACACAATTTTTTAATTAATTGGATAAACAAGTATGCACAATATTTATGATCTCATTTTTTAAGGGTTGCCATCACAATTAATAAGAGGAAGATATTAGTATCCATCTTTTTAAAAAGCACGACTTCTAAAAAAAAATAAAAATTTCCAGACAAAAAAACACTCCTTGGTATTCTATTGAATCAAAGGAATTGTGTACATCATCAAGAAATATCAAAACCAAACAAGTGGCCTCTAACAACTAACAACTAGCTAGAAAATACAACTTACATCGATAGAAAATACAACTTACATCGATAGAAGATACAAAGAAAATGTGTTCCTTCAGAACCAGCTACTGACAAAACCAGGCATTATGTACCAGAAATGTTCCTCTCATAAACTCACTGCATAGTTGTTCCTCTCATAAACTCATTGGATAGCTGTCAACCAAGTATGACCCTAAGGAAGATAATAAGAGCCCAAAGGCTTTAACCAAGGTAGGGATAGGGTCATCTCTCATAGTCAAATGTCATGACTAATCAACAGGAAATAAATTTCACATATATAAGTAAAAACCAAAAAAAAACAGAAGACCCGCGGGCCTTCGGCATATCATAGGAATGCTCTCAAAATAGCTGAATTCTCACTTTATCCAAATGCTCACCTTCACATATTTCAGTAAAGGTAAGATGGCCTGATACCTCATTAAGCCCTGCCTTGGATAATGTATCTTCCCTCTTTCTATATTCCCTATAGACATGGCTGAAATCCACATAAGTGAATGAAGATATAAGATTTTTGGTGTTGTTGCACCAAGATTCTAAGTTCACCATGGAAAGAATGGATTCTCCCTTTTCCCAATTTATAATCATAGAGGAGTCACCAAAGATATGTAGATATGGTAATCCAATGTCTTTGGAAATGTACAATAATGCCCAGAGTTCTAGTAGCTCGACTCTTGTGTTAGTATTGTATCCACAGCCTAAAATAATGGAGAAATAATGTTTTTCATTAATCTAGAGACAGGCACCCACACCTCCTATTGAATCAGTTGCAGCTCCATCAAAGAAAGCCATAGGAAACAATTCTTTTGGAGGAGGACCAATATTTCTGACTTTAGTTCTTTTAATATGAGGTACTTGGTGAGTAGTGACCTCTAGCATAACCCTATGGCAGAGTCTGGAAATATTAGGTTTTATGTTCTCAAATATGTAGTTGTTCCTGGTCTTCCAAAGATTCCAAATGACAAAAGTAGGCAAATATAGAAGATCCCCATCCTTGGAGAACCAGCTGATGAGGTTCCCTCAGAGAGTCAAATATGACCAAACTAACTGCACATTGAAGAAACTGTCTAAGCTGCGTAATACATCTTGTATGAAAGAACAGTCAAGAAATAAATGATCGATATTTCAGCATTTGACTTGCATAGGATACATCGGTTGGGACGAATCCAACCCCTCTTATATAGGTTGTCCCAAGTATTAATTTTCTTATTATAAGCCAGCAAAGTAAAGCACTTAATTTTCTGTGGGATATTGAATTTCCAAACCATTAAGATAATATTTTCTAAAGGATGAGGAAAAAAATCAGACACAATGAGTTCATATGCTTTTTTTGCCGAAACCAAGCCATATTTCTTGTCATACATCCATAGCAAAGAGTCTTTAGAGTTTCTTAACTTAATACCACCATGAGATAGGCATTTTACAAAGGTCATCTAGATATCATCCCAATTACCCCCCAAGTCAGGATTCACAACAGAGTACCAACCATTATAGCCATTTGAAAAACCATCCTATTTCTGAGCCTACACCAGATATGTGATCCCATATTCTGCTAGATAATCCCTTAGGTCCTCTGGGAAAGAAAACAGATCATCAAGACCCGCTATAGGATTGACACCCAAACAGATTTTCCTTCCATCTCCCACCTTCCATCCAATCTTACGAGTAATCCAAGACAGAATTCTAATAAAACCATTCCATAAATATGAAGTGCCAATGACTGTGAAATTATGAGCTTTGATCCAGTCCTCCTAGGTTCTATTTTTAAAATATTTGTGTGTAATGATATGGCTCCAAATACCATTCCCCATTAGAATCTACCACAAACTCTTCAGCCTGAGAGAGATCCCAAACCATTCCAAATTCTTTATATCCCAACCGCCAAATTCATAAGGGATAGAAATAGTTCTCCAACTAGCCAAGTGGTATTGCTGATGACCCTCAAAATTCCCCCATAGCAATGTAAATATAGAACTCCTCAACAAATTCATAATGGATCTGGGGCATCTGGCCAGAGCAAACCAATAAACCTCAAGCCCTGTAAGAACTGATTTTATGAGAACTAACCTGCCTCCAAGTGTAAGCAGTCTATAAGTCCAATTATTAATCTTATTTTCAAACATTTCCACCATCCAATGCCAATTTGAAGATCTATAACACAGAGGTTTCAAGTGATATCCCAAGTATTTAAACCCATAAGTAATAGGAGCCATGCTGTAGGGAAGGAGAGTTGCAATTTGTCGATGAATTTCTTCATCAACATTTTGATAAAGGAAAGAGGATTTTTCAGTGCTTATAGCCATACCCATCGCTGAACAAAGTAAGTCTAGAGCTTCTTTATAGGCACCCCATTCATTAACAATACCAATCCCAAATGGGATCACATCATCAACAAATAACAGATGAGTTAGAGACAAACTTGGAGAGTACTGGAAACCTTTAATGTGACCCTTTTGCTGAGCATCCAATATGATCCTGGTGAGACTCTCAATGACCAAGATAAACAATAATGCTGATAAAGGACAAACTTGATAGATGCCCCTTGAAGTAGGGAAAAAATCCAAAGGAATTACATTGACTAAGACAACAAAACATGAAATTGTGACACAACCCATAATCCAATTAACACCCATCAGAGGAATTCCAATCTGCAGAAGGAGAAGTCTTAGAAAATTCCAATTCACCCTATCAAAGGCTTTGACTAAATCAAGCTTAAGAACCATGAAATTTGAATTCCTGGTTTTGATGGAGTGCAAAACCTCCTGGGTAATGCCAACAGGTTTAGTAATCTGTCGATCCTTTAAAAAACCAAACTGTTGGGCAGAAATGGACCTATTAAGTGATGGTTTCAAATGCATGGCTGCAATTTTTGAAATGACCTTGTAGACAAAGTTGCATAAGGATATAGGGAGAAAATCAGTAAAGGTGGAGGACTTTTTACACTTCGGTATCAGAGTCAAGAAGGTGGATTTTATTGAACTGGGTACACACCCTTCAATCCTAGATTGTTCTGCTACAAGTACAAGATCCTCCCCAATCAGGTCAAAAAATTCTAGGAATAATTCAACTGGCAATCGATCAGGACCAGGACTTTTATCTTTATTGAAACCTCTAAGAACTGATTCAACCTCCTGAAGTATGATAGGCTTAAGGAAGCAATCAAAATCCTCTTCCTGGGTCATATTTGGGAAAAGTCTAATCACCTTTAGTTGATCAACCATATTTGTTGACTTATCATCCTTAAATAAATCACTGAAATGTTGTTTACCCAGTTTCTTAAGAGAATCATCATCCGCATATACGTTACCATTAATATCATTAAGAGACCAAATAGCCTTGGAGTTTCTTCTTGCTGAAGCATAAGCATGAAAAAACTTTTTATTGGCATCCCCTTCTTTTAGCCAAAGAACTCTACTTTTTAGTGGTAATCTCATGAGCCAAAAAATTTCCTTTGGAAGCTTGAAGATATTTCAGCCTATTAGCGCTGTCAGCTGTCAGAAGACCAGAATCCATCGTTAGTATGTTAGAGATCTCAGAATTAATATCCAGAATCTGTTATTTCCTTTCACAATATTTCCTTCTTTCCCATCCTTTAACAGTACCTTTGAGTCTTCCCAAATTTAGATAGAGTGCATCCAGAGAGTTTGAAGGTCCCGAAGCCAAAGGGGTCTTCCAAGAGGAAGAAACAAGAGAGGCAAAATCATCTTCTAGGAGCCAAGCCCTATTAAATTTGAAAGGATAGCACTTAGTATCCAGACTAGGTCCCCATTCCAGGAAAATAGGATAGTAGTTTGAAACATCTGAAGGAGTAAGCCAGGATCTATAAAAGGCTAGGCTAGGAAGAAGATGGTCAGAAAGTAAGAAATGGTCAAGTCTTTTGCTAATGTCTGCATCCCCAACACGACCACTCCTTCATGGAGAGGTCGACCAGATGGTTTCTAATAATGAGCTGAGAGAAGTATGAAGCTAAGGGATCAGTCCTAGCTTTGGGGCCGTAGACTTCAAAAGAGGAAATTGTAAAATTTAGGTCACCAACCAAAAGCATATTAGGTAAGGACAATAAACCACCAACCAACCATTTGTCCCAAAATACATTTCTCTGATTATAAGTCCCATAGCAATTAAAAATGGATAAAGTATCAGATAAACCTTTAATACTAGCTTGAATAATAATACTAGCAAAAGAGGATAAGGCATTGCGATGAACTAGGAGAGGGTTCCAACCAGCTAGGAGACCTCCTGAAAGACCAGAAGCATCAATAACATAGAATTCCCACCTAGGTATGAATTTGGAGAACAATAGAAGATCTTGGGTAAAATTACACATTGTTTCTTGTAACAAAATCATATCAAGATTTAAAATAGAGAAGAGACAGCCAAGGGATTTTTGTTAGGTAAGCCCTCCAAAACCTCGAATATTCATGGATAAAATCTTCATGGAGAACCAAACCCATCAGATATGCTTTCTCTAAGTTACTTAGAGGAAGAGGGAGAATAACGAGGATGCCTAGAAGCTTTCTTTAATATAGTTAAGAGAGGAGTATACAGGCCCAAGTTCCCTGGGTCATCTAATGTTGGTTTCTTTTCCTTATGGATAGTAATATTTTTAAAATGTATAGATTCCATGGGGAGCATGGATGGAGAGATAGGGTCCTTATCCGTAAATATTGAAAGTGATTTTAAGAGAGAGGGATCCAAGAAAAAAGGGCCATCTATGGGACTTGAGGGTATAATGAAAGTTGAAGAAGTATCCCCAGGTGAGGAGGAAGGAGGAGAAGTGGAGGAGGATGGGAGTGAAGGAAAGTGTTCCGGATTGAAAGGGGGATGACCCTCCTTAGCAAGTTCTGATGGCAGAGTAATAGGTGAAGAAGAGGGGTTCGTTAGTGCATTTTCAGGAGCCACTGAATGAGGAAGATGAGCACAAACTTCAATATCTTAAATATACATTAGTTCTCCCTTCGACAGTCCTTCATAATGTGTAGGAGAAGAGGAGGAATATATAACCTCAAGAGAAGTAGTTAAAGGATGCTCTGGAAGGATATAAACTTCAGGTGAGGGGAAGCAGACCCAAAACTAATATCAAACCCCTGCTTGACAGGACGACCACTATGAAGAAGAGCATAGTAATTACGCAAGTGACCAGTCTCATGGCAATAATTGCACCTGAATGGAATGTGCAGGTAGTCAAGCTTCTAAGTAATAACATGGTCACCACAGACAAGGTCAACCTCAGGAAGTAATCCTTTGGGGATGCCAAGTTCTACCGACATCTTGGATAATTGCTTGTCAAAAATCAAGTGAAAATCCTTTTCAAGTGCAACAAAATGAACAAGCGAGTTTTCCAGACCAGTTAGTATATCTTTACTCCATAGAGGGAAGGGTGAGGCTCGTAAAAGGACCCACAAGTGATGTATAGTTACCCTTTCCATGAGCAGATCAAAGCCTGAGTGCCAATGGCTCAGGACCAAGCAGCCCCTTAGTACGATCCAAAGAGTCCCTAGAATACGAGTAGCATCCACCTCCTTTATGAAGACAAAAACCAATCAATTGTTTGCAAGAAGACTGATCGAAGGAACATAGTAAATGATGGGCTTCCAATGAATAGTAACTCATTCAACCCATTCTTCTTTAGACAATGAACAATACTCCAACATCCCAATAAGGGCCCTATGACAGAGGGATTCCACCTTATCGAGGTAAACGTCATGACCTAATAAAAAATGGTGCTTAGCATCAAGTACCTTAAGACCCTTTGTTTTTCGGTGAGCACGACTAGAATGCATCGACCGGGAAGGTTTAGTACCCCCACCACCCATAGAATGGGAAATCGGATTATCACCAGAAGACATAATACCTCCCTCAAATGGGCACAAACAAAACCTTGCATCCGAAGGTAAACCACAACCAAGACAGTCAGACTGCAGGAATCCCAACCTTGAGCAAACACCATCCCAATAGCCATGGTAAAATAGAAACAATAAGCAAGGCTACCAACAACCCAGGCTGCCGATCAAGGTTTTAACCCTAACCAGTGCACCCAATACCACTGACGACCAAGGTCATATAGATGCCAACAAACGCAAATACCAATAACCAAGATAAGCCTATCAAGGTTGAAATCCTAATCAAACACCCCAACCAACATTGACGCCTGAGATAAAACCCCAAACAACCAAACACGGTAAAAACCGCTAGTGCAAGCAGTTGAAACCACCTCAAGCAGTCATAAAACAATAAACAGACCAGAAACCGACCAGGAAGAAGATAAAAACAGATTCCCACTTTTTAATCATGGTTGGTACTAACCCTCACATGCGAGGGTGAACTCCATGTCGAAAGGTACCTAGTTGTACCAAGGCACCAGTTCCCATGATAATGTTGTTCACTGCGTAAAGTCAACCAAGGAGTCCATCATCCATCAAAACTGACACCCTCAAATAAAAATCATGCAAACATGCTGTAGACTCTGATAAAACAGTCTGAGATGATAGGCTTCTATGCATGACCAAAAGGCACAATAACAATAATGAAACCTCACAAAATTCGTCGTTCAAAAAGGTAGAGGTGACAGGGTTCAAATGCCATCCGCAAGAGGTCGTGTAAGCACAAAATCTGAGCATCAACATGCATGGAATACCAATAACCCCAAAGGAAGTGCAACAGTCGGTCCTTCTATACGTTGCACCAAAAAAGAAATCAGTCAAGGAACTGAATACCAGCTACTAAACCAGGTAAGGAGCCATTAGTAGGAAAGGTAAGACCAGCTACAGATAATCCTGGAAAAAACCCTAATATCTGAAATCTATCCCCGCACCGCTCCGCTCCCAGTATCCTCTATTCACCACCACCACTAGGTATTTAATCATCTAAAAATACTTACTTCTTAGAAGACACGACTTGAAAACAACTTTATTTATTTAATGAATCAACAAAGTATGCACATTCTAAATGATCACAATTTTTTATAATTTGTGCACGTAATTTGTAAAGGGAAGAGATTAGAACTCCTCATTTTGAAAAATAACGAACTATAAAAAAATTATTTTATTTCTTAAAAAATAGTACTTTAAAAAAAATGTTATTTATTTAATAAATAGAATCAACAAAGTATGCACATTCTGCATGATCACACATTTTTATAAGTTGCACACATTAGGAAAGAGGAAAAGCGTAGTACCCATAATTTTTAAAAATCATGACTTCTAAGAAAAAGTTTGTTATTTGTTTTTAAAACACAATCACAGTTTTTAAAAAGTCTTATTTTTTAAAGAACACAAATTTTTAAAAATATGTCATTTATTTAATAAATGGAATTAACAAAGTATGCACATTCTACATTATCACACATTATTATATGTAGTGAATGAAATTGGTTAGATCAAGAGATTAGTACATCTCATTTTTAAAAATCATGGATTCTAAAAAATATATGGTACCTCTTAAAAAACATTATCCTGAAATGAAAATTATTTAATAAATCAAATCAACAAATTATGCATATTCTACTTCATCACAACTTTTAAAATTATGTCATTTATTTAATAAAACGAATCCACAAATATGCACATTTTATGTGATCAAAACTTTCTGTAGGTGTCCCATGTCATTGGGTAAGAGGAAGGGATTAGTACCCCTCTTCTTTAAAAATCATGACTTTGAAAAAAATTACTAGATGTCCAATAAACAAAGTATGCACATTTTGTACGATCATACATTTTTATGGGTTTTGAACACCATTTTTATAGGTTGCACACACAAAAGGTAATAGGAAGATATTAGTACACCTCATTTCTAAAAACCATGACTTCTAAGAATTACTTTATTTCTTTAAAAACATGAATTTATAAAAAGTGTCATTTATTTAATAAAGTAGATCAACAAAGTATGGACATTTTACATAATCACACATTTTTATACGTTGCACATGTAATTGGTTAGAACAAGAGATTAATACAACTCATTTTTAAAATCACGTCTTCTAAAAACTCTACTTGATTGCACATTTTTATAGCCTATGCACGCTATCAGCAATAGGAAGAGGTTGGTACCCCTCAATTTTAAAAATCATGAATTCTAAAAAAACTTTGTTATTTCTTAAAAAACACAACTTTTGAAAAAAAATAATTTATTTAATAAACGGAATCAACAAAGAAACACGAGACTTATCATAAGGATAACCCTTCTGGTCGATTATAGTTGAGGAAAGCAGGATGACTGGTTACAATGATACATTTTTTATAGGTTTTGAACACAATTGTTAAGACAAAGAGATTAGTACATTTATTTAATAAACATAATCAACAAATTATGCACATTCTACATGATTGCACATTTTTATAAGTTTTTCAGGAAATTTGTAAGAGGAAGAGCTTAGTACAGCTTGTTTTTAGAAAACACGACCTCTAAGAAAATTACTTTATTTTTTAAAAAACATGAATTTCTAGAAAATGTCATTTTCTAATTAATTGGATAAACAAAGCGTGCACATTCTACATGATCACACATTTTTATGGGTTTTGGACACAATCGGTAAGAGGATGAGCTTACTAATTTATTGCTTAAAAGACACGATTTTAAGAAAAATAATTTATTTAATAAATGGAATAAAAAACATTTGCATATTCTGAATGATCGAAAATTTTTATAAGGTGTGCATGTAATTGGTTAGAGGAAGAGCTTAGAACCTCTCATTTGTTAAAATCACAACTTAAAATAAAAAAGTTTTTTCTTAAATAATACTACTTTTAAAAAAATGTCATTTATTAATAAATGGAACCAAAAAAGTATACACACTCTACGTTATCGCACCTTTTTATAGGTTGCACACACAATTGGTAAGAGGAGGAGCATAGTACCCATGATTTTTTAAAATCGCAACTTCTACAGAAACTTTTGTTATTTATTAAAAAACACAGCTTTTAAAAAAATGCCATTTATTTAATAAATCGAATAAACAAAGTATGCACATTCTACAAGTTCACACATTTTTATTTGTTTCACACGCAAAAGGAAAGAGGAAGATCTTAGATCCCCTCATAAATTACTTATTCCTTATTTCTTTAAACAAATGACATTATAAAAAAAGTCATTTATTTAATAAATTGAATCAACAAAGTATGCAAAATCTACATAATCACAACTTTTAATACATTTCACCTGCATTTCGTAAGAGGACAAGCTTAGTATAACTCAGTTTTAAAAATCACGACTATTGTGTATCATTCAATTTAGAGTATCTTAAAGAGAATAGAAATTACAACTTAAAAAAAATTCCTTTAAGATACTCTGAAGGGACTATTTAAAAAAAATCGATTTATTTAATAAACAAAATCAACAAAATTATGCAAACAAACATGCACATACTACAAGATTGTACATTTTTATAGGTTGCTCACGCAAAATGTAATAGAAAGAACTTAGTAGCACTCATTTTTCAAAATTGCAACTACTAAAAAATTAATTTCTTTCTTTAAAAACATGAATTTATAAAAAATGTCATCTATTTAATAAATCAATTCAACACATTCTACACAATAACACCTTTTAATATGTTTCACATGCATTTAGTAACAGGAATTGTTTAGTACAACACGTTTTTAAAAATCATGACTACGAAAAAAATTACGATATGTCTAAAAAAATATGAATTTTTAAAAACATCATTTATTTACTTGATCACGTACAAAAAACAAAAAACCATGTACATTCTACTTGATCACGCATTTTTATAGGTTTCAAATACAATTGGTACTAGGAAGAGCTTAGTACACCTCATTTTTATAGATCACGGCTTTAAAACAACTTGATATATTTCTTAAAAAACTTAGTAATATAGTATATGATTGCACCTTTTTATAGCGCATGCACAAAATAGGTTAGAGGAAGATGTTATTTCTCCTCATTTTTATAAGTTATGACTTCTAAACAAAGTATTTTATTTCTTAAAATACACAACTTAAAAAAAACTACATTTATTTAATAAACAAAATCAACAAAGTATGCACATTCTATGTGAGTTTACATGTTTATAAGTTGTGCATGCACTTGGTAGGAGGAAGTGCTTAGTACCCCTCGTTTTTAAATATATCATATCTCAAAGAAAATTACTTTATTTCTTAAAAAATCTGACTTTCTAGAAAAAGCCATTTTATAATTAATCGGATAAACAAAGTGTGCACATTCTATATCATCACATGTTTTAATGGGCCGTGGACACAATCGGTAAGAGGATGAGCTTAGTATAACTCATTTTTAAAAATCACGACTCCTAAAAAATACTTTATTTGTTAAAAGACATGTCTTGAAAAAATCAATTATTTAATAAATCGAATAAGAAATGTTTGCACATAATAAATGATCGCAAATTTTTATAAGGTGTGCACGTAATTGGTTAGAGGAAGAGCTTATAACATCTCGTTTTTAAAAATCACAACTTAAAAAAGAAACCTTTATTTCTAAAAAAATACTACTTTTAAAAAAAATGTAATTTATTTAATAAATGGAACCAAAAAAGTATACACACTCTACATGATCGCACCTTTTTATAGGTTGCACGCACAATTGATAAGAGGAAGAGCATAGTACCCATGATTTTTAAAAATAACAACTTCTACAGAAAATTTTGTTATTTATTAAAAACCATGACTTTTAAAAAAATGTCATTTATTTAATAAAATGAAAAGATCACACAATTTTATAGGTTGTGCATGCAAAAGGTAAGAGGAAGAGCTTAGAAGACCTCCTTTTTTAAAATTGTGACTTCTAAAAAAATTACTTATTTCTTTAAACATATGACTTTACAAGAAAATATCATTTATTTAATAAATTAAATCATTAAAGTATGCAAATTCTACATAATCACACCTTTTAATACATTTCACAAGCAATTGGCAAGAGGACGAGCATAGCACAACTCGTTTTTAAAAATAAGGAATACTAAAAAAATATTAAAATACTACTAAAAAAACACGACTTTTTAAAAATCAGCATTTATTTATTAAATCAAAACAACAAATTATGCATGTAATTGCTAATAGGAAGAGATTAGAGGTCCTTGTCTTTTAAAAATTTGATCTTAAAAAAATCCTTGATTTCTTAAAAAGTACTTTTAAAAAATGTCCAATTATTTAATATATCGAATCAACAAAGTATGCACATTCTGTGTTATCGCACATTTTTATAGGTTGCACACACACTGTGGTAAGAGGAAGAGCATGGTATCCCTGACTTTTTTAAAATCACGGCTTCTTAGAATAAAACAGTGCTTCAAGAAAATCATGTCTTTCTAAAAAGCCATCAATTATTTAATAAGTCGAACAAAGAAAGTATGCACATTCTACATGATCGTACCTTTTTATAGGTTGGGCACACAAACGGTAAGATGGAGTGCTTGGTGTCCCTCATTTTAACAAACCATGACGTCTTAAAAAATTAATTTATTTTTTTTAAAACATGGATGTATAAAAAAATTCATTTATTTAATAAATCAAATGAATAAAGTACACACACTCTACATAATCACACATTTTTATAACTTGTGCATGTAATTTGTTCATGAAAGCAAGGATTCTAAAAAAATTTACTTTATTTGTTAAAAACCACATATTTTTAAATAATGCCTTTTATTTAACAAATCGAATAAACAAAGTATGTGCACTCTACATGATTGCACATTTTTATAGGAAATGAGTGTAATCAATAAGAACAAGAAGAGGCTAGTACCCCTTGTTATTAAAAATTATGACCTAAAAAAAATACTTTATTTCTTAAAAAACATTACTTATAAAAAAACTACATTTATTTAATAAACAAAATCAACTAAGTATGCCCATTCTACATGATCACACATTTTTATAAGTTGCGCACGTAATTGGTAATAGGAAGAGCTTAGTAACCCTCATTTTAAAAAGCACGACTTCTAAAGAAAATTACTTCATCTCTTAAAAAACATGATTTTCTAGAAAACACAAAATTTTAATTAATCGTATAAAAAAAGTATGCACATTGTACATGATCCCAAGTTTTTAAGGGTTGAAAATGTGATCAGTAAGAGGAAGAGCTTAATATCCCTTGTTTTTAAAAATCATTACTTCTAAATTTTTTTTACTTTAAAGATGCGATTTTTAAAAAAGGTCGTTTATTTAAGAAATGGAATCAACAAAGTATGCACATTCTAGACGATCACACCTTAAAAAATATACCTTATTTATTAAAAAACATGACTTTCAGGAAAATGCCATTTTTTAATTAATTGGATAAAAAAAGTATGTTCATACTACATGATTGCACATTTATAAGGGTTCGAACACAATTAGTAAGAGGAAAATCTTAGTATCCCTCAATTTTAAAATCACGACTTCTAAATATATATATATATATTTTTCTTAAAATATGTGGCTTTAAAAAAATGTCATTTATTTAATACATGGAATTAACAAAGTATGCACATTCTAAACGATCACAAATTTTTTTAAGCTGTGAATGGAACTAGCAGTAGTAATAGATTAGAACCCCTTGTTTATAAAAATTACAACTTGAAAAAATTCCTCTATTTCTTAAAGAAGACTAGTTTTAAAAAATGTCATTTATTTAATAAACAAATTTAACAAAAGTATGCACATTCTATGTGATCGCATCTTATTATAGGCTGGACACAGAATTCTTAAGAGGAAGAGTGTAGTACCCTTGATTTTTAAAAATCACGAATTCTAAGAAATTTTTCGTTATTTCTTAAAAAGTGATGATTTTCAAAAAACGCCATCTATTTAATGAATTAAATAAACAATGTATGCACATTCTACATGATCGCACCTTTTTATAGGTTGAACACATAAATGGTTAGAGGAAGTGCTTAGTATCCATTGTTTTTAAAAACCTCGACTTCTAAAAAAATACTTTATTTCTTCAAAAACATGAATTTATAAAAAAATGTCATTTAACTTATTTAATAAATCAAAGCAACAAAGTATGCACATTCTACATAATCACACTTTTTTTATAAGTTGTGCACATAATTTGTGCATGTAATCACGACTTCTAAAAAATTACTTTATTTCTTGCAAAACACGACTTTTTTAAAAATACGATTTATTTAATAAATCGAATAAACAATGTATGTGCATTATACATTGTTGCACATTTTTATAGGCTATGCATGTAATCCTTAAGATGAAGAGGTTTGTACCCCTCATTTTTAAATATAATGAATTCAAAAAAATTACGTTATTTCTTAAAAGACATGACTTTTGAAAAACTACATTTATTTAATAAGCGGAATAAAAAAAGTATGCACATTCTACATGATCATACATTTTTATAAGTTGTGCACACACTTGATAAGAGGAAGAACCTAGTAATATTACTTTTAAAAATATGTCATTTATTGAGTAAATCAAATCAACAGAATATGTACATTATATGTAATTTCACCTTTCTATAGGTTTCCCATGCAATTATTAAGAGGAACAGATTAGTACCCTTCATTTTTAAAAATCACAACTTCTAAAAACATTACATTATTTCTTTAAAAACACAAAAAAATTGACGTGTTTTTAATAAATTGAATTAAAAAAGTGTGCACATTATATTGATTGCACCTATCTATAGGTTGTGCATGCAATTGGTAAGAAGAATGGATTAGTACTCAACTTTAAAAATCAGGACTTCTAAATACATTACTTTATTTCTTCAAAAAACACGACTTTCTAAAAAATGTCATTTAATTATTAAATCAAATAAACAAAGTATGCATATTCTACACAATCATACATTTTTATAGGTTGCACATGCAAAAGGTAAGAGGAAGTGCTTAACACCCCTCGTTTTAAAAACCACGAGTTCTTAAAAATTTACTTTACTTATTTCAAAAACATGACTTTATAAAAAAATTCATTTATTTAATAAATCGAATCAGTAAAGTACACACATTCTACATAATGACACATTTTTACAAGTTGTGCATGTAATCACAACTTCTAATAAAATCACTTTATTTCTTAAAAAACATAACTTTAAAAAAAATCTCATTGATTTAATAATCTGAATAAATAAAGTATGCACATTCTACATGATTGCACATTTTTAAAGGCTATGCACACAATTGATAAGAGGAAGACGTTAGAACCCCTCTTTTTAAAATTCATGACCTTTAAAAAAATTACTTTATTTCTTAAAAAACATGAGTTTTAAAGAAACTATATTTATTTAATAACCATAATGAACAATGTATGAACATTCTACATGATCACACATTTTTATAAATTGTGCATGCAACTGGTAATATGAATAGCTTTGTACCCCTCATTTTTAAAAATAATGACATCTAAAGAAAATTACTCTATTTCTTAAAAAACATGACCTTTTACAAAACAAGAATTTTTAATTAATGAGATAAACAATTAAGCACATTCTTTATGATCTCATTTTTTAAGGGTTTCCAACACAATTAATAAGAGGAAGATCTTACTATTTGTATTTTTTTAAAATAACAGTTTCTAAAAAATACTAACTTCTTAGAAGACACGATTTAAAAAAAAAAAATTATTTAATGAATGGAATCAATAAAGTATGCACATTCTAAATGATCACAATTTTTTTCAAGTATTGCACGTAATTTGTAAAGGTAAGAGATTAGAACCCCTCATTTTGAAAAAGAACGACCTATTAAAAAAAGTATTTCTTAAAAAAAAGCACTTTAAAAAAATGTTATTTCTTTAATAAATGGAATAAAAGAAGTGTGCACATTCTACATGATCCCACATTTTTATAAGTTGCACACATTAGGCAAGAGAAAGAGCGTAGTACTCCTAATTTTTAAAAATCACAACTTCTCAGAAAAAAATCATTTGTTTTTTTTAAAAGACAATCACACTTTTTAAAAAGTCTTCTTTTTAAAGAACACAAATGTTTAAAAATATGTCATTTATTTAATAAATTGAATCAACAAAGTATGCACATTATAAAAATATAAATTTTAAAATTATGTCATTTACATGCACATTTTATTTGAAAACAACTTTCTGTAGGTTTCCCGTGTCATTGGGTTAGAGGAAGGGCTTAGTACCCCTCTCCTTTAAAAACAATGACTTTGAAAACAATTATTGGACGTTGAATAAATAAAGTATGAACATTTTACATGATCATACATTTTTATGGGTTTTGAACACAATTGTTAAGACAAAGAGCTTAATATGTTTATTTAATAAACAAAAATAATAAATAAGGAACATTCTACACGATTGCAAATTTTTATAAGTTGCTGAGGAAATTTGTAAGAGGAAGAGCTTAGTACACCTTGTTTTTAAAAATCACGAGTTCTTAAAAAAATTACTTTATTTCTTAAAAAACATGAATTTATAGAAAACACAATTTTTTAATTAATCAGATAAACATAGTATGATCAATCTACATGATTGCATGTTTTTAAGGGTTGTGGCAACTAGTAAGAGGAAGAGGAAGAGGTTAATATTTGTTGTTTTTAAAAATCACCACTTCTAAAAAATATTTTATTTCTTAAAAGATACGTCTTAAAAACAAACGTGATTTATTAAATAAATTTAATCAACAAATAATGCACATTCTAAATGATTGCACCCTTTTATCAGTTGTGCATGTAACTAGTAAGAATAAGGGATTAGAAACCCTCATTTT
Source organism: Pseudotsuga menziesii (assembly GCA_001517045.1). Classification (NCBI taxonomy): domain Eukaryota; kingdom Viridiplantae; phylum Streptophyta; class Pinopsida; order Pinales; family Pinaceae; genus Pseudotsuga; species Pseudotsuga menziesii. Next base: position 258,421 of record LPNX010268717.1, on the reverse strand, counting down.
TAAAAACCACATCTTAAATTATTATTTTTTATTTCTTAAAAGGACAATTTTTTTTAAATGTCAATTATTTAATAAATGGAATCAACAAAGTATGTGCATCCTACGTGATCACACCTTTTTATAGGTCCCACCCATAATTGTTAAGAAGAAGAGCATAATACTCTTGAATTTTAAAAACCATGACTTCAAAGAAAAAAAATTGTTATTTCTTCAAAAAACATGACTTTTAAAAAAAACCATAATTATTTAATTAATCAAATAAACAAACTTGTTTATTTAATAAATTGAATAAAAAAGTATGTACATTCTACCTGATCATACATTTTAATAGGTTGCGCAAAGAAAAGGTAAGATGAAGTGCTTAATACGCCTTGTTTTTAAAAACCACGAATTATAAAAAAAATTACTTATTCTTTTTAAAACATCACTTATAAAAATGTCATTTTTTTAATAAACCGAATCAACAAAATATACACATTCTACATAACCATACATTTTTATGAATTGTGCATGTAATTTGTGCATGTAATCACAATATCTAGAAAAATTACTTTATTTCTTAAAAAAACCGACTTTCTAAAAAGGGCCATTTATTTAATAAGTTGAATAAACAAAATATGGACATTATACATGATTGATTATTTTTATAGGCTGTGCACACAATCAATAAGAGAAAGAGGTTAGTACCCCTAGTTTTTAAAAATCATGATCTCTAAAAGAAACTACTTTATGCACTTAAAAACACGACTTTTAAGGAAACTATATTTATTTAATAAACGAAATCTACAAAGTATGGACAGGCTACATGATCACAATTTTTTGTAATATTTGCAAGCTATTGGTAAGAGGAAGAGTTTAGTACCCCTTGTTTTTAAAAATCATGACTTCTAAATAAAATTAATATATTTCTTAAAAAACATGATTTTTTTAGAAAATGTCATTTTTTAATTAATGTAGATAAACAAAGTATGCACATTCTAAATGATCTCACATTTTAAGGCTTGTCGATGCCATAGGTAATAGGACAATCTTAGTATCCCTAATTTTTAAAAATAAGGATTTATAAAAAAATATTTTACTTCTTAAAAGATGCAACTTTAAAAAAATTGATTTATATAAAAAATGGAATCAACAAAGTATGCACATTAGAAATGATCACACCTTTTTATAAGTTGTGAACATAACTGTAAGAGGAATATATTAGAACCCCTTGTGACTTAAAAACATTACTTTATTTATTAAAAAATAAAACATTTTTAAAAACGTCATTTATTTAATAAAAGGAATCAACATTGTATATGGATTCTATGTGATCACACCTTTTTATAGGTTCCACACACATAGGTTTTACGTAATAACTTGAATGTCCACGACTTCTAAAAACATACTTTACTTCTTAGAAGACATGCCTTTAAATTTTATTTATTTATTTAATGAATGAAATCACCAAAGTATGCACAATATAAATTATCACAATTTTGTATAAGTTGTGCACATAATTGGTAAGAGGAAGAGATAGAACCTCTCATTTTGAAAAATCATGACCTATAAAACAATATTTTATTTCTTAAAAAACACTACTTTAAAAAAATGGCATTTTTTTCATAAATGGAATAAAAAAAGTATGGACATTCTACATGATCGCACATTTTTATAAGTTGCAGACAATAGGAAAGAGGAAGAGCGTAGCACCCCAAATTTTTAAAAATCACGACTTCTAGGAAAAAAAACGTTATTTTGTTAAAAACATGATCCCACCTTTTTCTAGGTTGCACACACAAAATCTGATAGGAAGATCTTAGTACACCTCATTTCTAAAAACCTCGAATTCTAAGAATTAGTTTATTTCTTTAAAAACATAAAATTATAAAAGGTATCATTTATTTAGTAAAGCGGATCAACAAAGTATGCACATTTTACATAATCACACATTTTTATACGTTGCACATGTAATTGGTTAGAGCAGGAGCTTAATACAACTCATTTTTCAAATCACGAGTTCTAAAAACTCTACTTGATTGCACATTTTTATAAGCTATGGATGCTATTAGTAATAGGAAGAGGTTGGTACCCCTCATTTTTAAAAATCATGACTTTTAAAAAACATTCTTTGTTTATTAAAAAACACAGCTTTTGAAAACAACACATTTATTTAATAAATGGAATAAACAAAGAAACACAGGACTTATCACAAGGATAACTCTTCTGGTCGATTGTAGTTGAGTAAAGTGGGATAAATGGTTACGTGGATAACATTTTAATAAACACTATACTTTTAATAAATGGAATGAATAAATTGTGCACATTGTATCGATTGTGCCTATGTATAGGTTGTGTATGCAATCGATAAGAGGAAGGGATTACTACTCATCTTTAAAAATCACGACTTCTAAAAAATTCTTTATTTGTTAAAAAACATGACTTTCTAAAAAATGACATTTATTTAATAAATCAAATAAACAAAATATGCATATTATACACAATCACACATTTTTATAGGTTACATGCAAAAGGTAAGAGGAAGTCCTTAATACCCCTTAATTTTAGAAACCATGACTTCTTAAAAAAATACTTTATTTCTTTAAAAACCCGAGTTTATAAAAATGGCATTTACTTAATAAATTAAATCAACTAAGTACGCACATTCTACATAATCCCACATTTTTATATGTTGTGTAGGTAATGTTTTGCATGAAATCACAACTTCTAAAAAAATTACTTAAATTCTTAAAACCATGACATTTTAAAAATTCTCATTTATTTATTAAGTCAAATAAACACAGTATAGAAATTCTACATGATTGCACATTTATATAGGCTATGCACACAATTGATAAGAGGAAGAGGTTAGTACTCCTCATTTTTAAAAATCATGACCTTTAAAACAATTACTTTATAATTTCTTAAAAAACATGATGTTTAAAGAAACTATATTTATTTAATAAACAAAGTATGTACATTTTACATGATCACACATTTTTATAAGTTGTGCATGGAATTGGTAATATGGATAGCTTAGTACCCCTCATTTTTAAAAATCATGACATCTAAAGAATTTTTTTTCATTTTTAAAAAACATGACCTTTTAGAAAACATGATTTCTTAATTAATTGGATAAATACATATGCACATTCTAAATGATCTCATTTTTAAGGTTTTTAACATAATCGATAAGAGGAAGAGCTCAGTATCCCTCTTTTTAAAAAATCATTGACTCCTAAAAAAATACTTTAATTCTTAAAACATGTGAATTTTAAAAAAACCTTATTTATTTAATGAATGGAATCAACAAAGTATGCACATTCTAAATTATCACAATTTTTTATAAGTTGTGTTCATAATATGGTAAGAGGAAGAGACTAGAATCCGTCATTTTTAAAAATCAAGACCAATAAAAAAATTCTTTTATTTCTTAAAGAATACTACTTTAAAAAAAAGTCATTTCTTGAATAAATTAAATCAACAAAGTATGTAGATTCTACATGATCACACTTTTTTATAAGTTGTACACAATAGGAAAGAGGAATAGCATAGTACCCCTAATTTTTAAAAATAACGACTTCTAAGAAAAAAAATTGTTATTATTGTTAAAAACGCGATCACAAGTTTTTATAGGTTGCACATGCAAAAGGTAATATGAAGAGCTTAGTCCACCTCACTTCTAAAAACCTTGAATTCTAAAAATTTAATTTAAATTTCCTTAAAAACATGAATTTGTAAAAAGTGCCATTTATTTAATAAAGTCATCAATGGTCATCAACAACCAAGAAGATATATAAGTCATACTGAAGAGTACGTTCATGAGTAATGACACATCTTGTAGTTGAAATATTTTGTACTTCTCACCTTGCTCCTAACAGGGGAAGAATGATTGATAGTCTGAAACAAGCGATCCTGAACCAAAGTGAGATCCATAATCAGAACCTTATGCTAGTTGCTAAAGCCTCTAGCCAAAGCCACGTAACAAGAGTTAGAGATGTTAGATACAGAGCCTCCTAAATTTTCTAAAGCAATTAATGTATCTATATTTATGTTTCTGAACTAAATGTAGTAGATAGGCTAAAGGTCACAAAAAAAGGCCTTTTGGGAAGTTGAGTATCTTCTTGTGTTTGGTAAATTTTTGTTACTAATAAGACACTTTAGAAGATCTTTTAAGGCTCATTTTAGAAACCAACTCCTCTGAGCTAGAAGTCTATAGCTAAATTGAGATCAAGCCAAGAAAAATTTTGCAAGGGATTTCTCCAAACATTTATCTAATTATGTTACAAATTTGAAATGCTCGACCACCACCTCTTTCCAACGCAAAAATAATCATGTTGATGAAATTAAAAAATATATAAATAATAGATAACATAATATAAAATAATTGAAATTCAAGAAGTTTCAACATAAGGTGCATTTCCAAGACCATGCAATACTTCTACTAAAACTTTGACTTTTTAAAAAAAAACATTTAAAAATCATGACTACTAAAAAATATTACAATACTTCTAAAAACCACAAAATTTTAAAAGTTAGCATTTATTTATTAAATAAAAAAAACAAATTATTCATGTAATTGGTAATAGGAAGAGATTAGAGGTCCTCATTTTTAAAAATGTGATCTTAAGAAAATTCCTTTATTTCTTAAAAAGTACTTGTAAAAAATTTAAAAATAATTAATAAATGGAATCAACAAAGTATGCACATTCTATGTTATCGCACATTTTTATACGTTGCACACACACTGTGGTAAGAGGAAGAGCATAGTACCCCTGACATTTTTAAAATCACGGCTTCTTAGAAAAAAATATGTATCTCAAAAAACTCATGTCTTTCTAAAAAAATCATTTATTTAATAAATCAAATAAACAAAGTATGCGCATTCTACAAGATCGCACCTTTTTATAGGTTGGGTATACAAATGGTAAGAGCAAGTGCTTAGTATCCCTCATTTTTACAAACCACAACTTCTAAAACAATTACTTTATTTCATTAAAAACGTGACTTTATAAAAATGTCATTTATTTAATAAATCAAACCAATAAAGTACGCACAATCTACATAATATTACATTTTTATAACTTATGCACGTAATTTGTTCATGAAATCAAGGCTTCTAAAAATATTTTCTTTTTTTTTAAAAAACATATATTTAAAAAAATGCATTTAATTTAATAAATCTAATAAACAATGTATGTGCACTCTACATGATTGCACATTTTTATAGGATATGCACGTAATCAATAAGAAGAAGAAGAGGCTAGTGCCCCTTGTTATTAAAAAATATGACCTGTAAAAAAATTACTCCATTTCTTAAAAGACTTTACTTTAAAAAAACCTACATTTATTTAATAAACAAAATCAACAAAGTATGCACATTCTACATGATCACACATTTTTACAAATCGTGACTTCTAAAGAAAATTACTTCATTTCTTAACAAACATGATTTTCTAGAAAACACAAATTTTTAATTAATCAGATAAACAAAGTATGCACATTCTACATGATCACAAGTTTTTAAGGGTTGCAGATGTAATTAGTAAGAGGAATAGCTTAATATCCCTCGTTTTTAAAAATCACGACTTCTAAAAAATTAATTTACTTCTTAAAAGACATGACTTTTAAAAAAGGCTATTTATTTAATAAATGGAATCAATAAAGTATGCACATTCTAGAGAATCACACCTTAAAAAAACTTTATTTCTTAAAAAACACGACCTTCTACAAAATGCCATTTTTAATTAATTGGATAAACAAAGTATGTGCATACTACATGATTGCACATATATAAGGGTTCGAACACAATAGGTAAGAGGAAAATCTTAGTATCCCTCATTTTTAAAAATCACGACTTCTAAAAATATATATATTTTTCTTAAAAGATGTGACTTTAAAAAACTGCATTTATTTAATACATGGAATTAAAAAAGTATGCACATTCACAATGATCACGATTTTTATAAGTTGTGAATGCAACTAGTATGAGGATGAGCTTAAAACCCCTTGTTTATAAAATTTACAACTTGAAAAAAATCCTCTATTTCTTAAAGAAGACCACTTCTTAAAAAATTTCATTTATTTAATAAACAAAATCAACAAAAGTATGTACATTCTATGTGATCACATATTATTATAGATTGGAAACACAATTCTTAATAGGAAAAGAGTAGTACCCATGATTTTTAAAAATCACGAATTCTAAGAAAATTTTCCTTATTTCTTTAAAACTGGCGACTTTCAAAAAATGCCATCTATTTAATGAATCAAATAAACAAAGTATGCACATTCTATATGATCACACCTTTTTATAGGTTGGACACACAAATTATTAGAGAAATTCCTTAGTACCCGTTGTTTTTAAAAACCTCAACTTCTAAAAAAATACTTTATTTCTTCAAAAATATGAATTTATAAAAGATGTCATTTAATTTATTTAATAAATCTAACCAAAAAGGTATGCACATTCTACATAATCACATTATTTTTATAAGTTATGCATGTAATTTGTGCATGTAATCATGACTTCTAAAAAATAACATTATTTCTTAAAAAAACACGACTTTTAAAAAAACACCATTTATTTAATCAATCGAATAAACAAATAATGTGCATTATACATTATTGCACATTTTATAGGCTATTCATGTAAACTATAAGATGAAGAGGTTTGTGCCCCTCATTTTTAAAAACAATGAATTAAAAAATTATGTTATTTCTTAAAAAACATGACTTTTAAAAAACTACATTTATTTTATAAACGGAATAAAAAAAGTATGCACATTCTACATTATCGTACATTTGTATAAGTTGTGCATGCACTTTGTAAGAGGAAGAGCCTAGTAATATTCCTTTTAAAAATATGTCATTTATTAAGTAAATCAAATGAATAGAATATGCACTTTATACATAATTGCACCTTTCTACAGGTTCCCCACACAATTAATAAGAGGAAGAGATTAGTACCCCTCATTTTTAAAAATCACAACTTCTAAAAACATTACATTATTTCTTAAAAAACACAACTTCAAAAAATTGACGTATTTTTAATTAATTGAATTAAAAAACTGTGAACATTGTATTGATTGCACCTATCTATAGGTTGTGCATCCAATTGGTAAGAGGAATGGATTTAAAGTACTCCTCATCTTTAAAAATAATGAGTTCTAAAAACATTACTTTTTTTCTTAAAAAAACATTACTTTCGAAAAAATGGCATTTAATTAATAAATCAAATAAACAAAGTATGCATACTCTACACAATCATACCTTTTTATAGCCTGCACATGAAAAAGGTAATAGGAAGTTCTTAACACCCCTTGTATTTAAAAAAAACCATGAGTTCTTAAAAAATTACCTTATTGCTTTAAGAAACACCTTTCTGTAGGTTTCCCGTGTCATTGGGTAAGAGGAAGGGCTTAGTACCCCTCTTCTTTAAAAATCATGACTTTGAAAAAAATTACTGGATGTTGAATAAACAAAGTATGCACATTTTACATGATCATACATTTTTATGGGTTTTGAACACAATTGTTAAGACAAAGAGCTTATTGCATTTATTTAATAAAGAAGGAACATTCCACATGATTGCACTTTTTTATAAGCTGTTCAAGAAGTTTATAAGAGGAAGGGATTAGTACACCTTCTTTTTAGAAATCACGATTTCTTAATAAAATTACTTTATTTCTTAAAAAAACATGAATTTATAGAAAACACAATTTTTTAATTAATCAGATAAACAAAGTATGAATATTCTACATGCTTGCATGTTTTTAAGTATCCAAAAACTGGTAAGAGGAAGAGGTTAATATCCCTTTTTTTTTTTAAATCACAACTTCTAAAAAATATTTTATTTCTTAACACACAACTTAAAAAATAACGTCATTTATTTAATAAATTGAATCAACAAAGTATGCAGATTCTAAATTATTGCACTATTTTATAAGTTGTGTATGTAATTGGTAAGAAGAGGGGATTAGAACTCCACGTTTTTAAAAATCACGTCTTAAAAAATTTATTTTATTTCTTAAAAAAGATAATTTTTTTTAAATGTCATTTATTTAATAAATGTAATTAAAAAAGTATGCATGGTCTACGTGTTCACACCTTTTTATAGGTTGCACACATAATTGGTAAGAATAAGAACATAATACTCTTGAATTTTAAAAATCATGACTTCTAAGAAAAAATTCGATATTTCTTAAAAAAAGTTGAATTTTTATAATAATAAAAAATATTATTTAATAAATCAAATAAACAAAATCATTTATTTAATAAATCGAATAAACAAAGTATGCAAATTCTACATGATCACACATTTTTATAGGTTGCACAAAGAAAAGGTAAGAGGAATATCTTAATACCCCTTGTTTTTAAAAACCACGAATTATAAAAAATTACTTATTTTTGCAAAGACATCGCTTTATAAAAAAATTGTCATTTATTTAATAAATTGAATCAACAAAATACACACATTATACATAACCATATATTTTTATGATTTGTGCATGTAATCACCACATCTAAAAAAATACTTTATTTCTTAAAAACACGTCTTTCTAAAAAATCCCATTTATTTAATAAGATGAATAAACAAAATATGTGCATTATACATGATTGAACATTTTTATAGGCTATGCACGTAATCAATAAGAGAAAGAGGTTAGTACTCCTCGTTTTTAAAAATCATTACCTCTAAAAAAACTACTGTGTGTACTTAAACACATGACTTTTAAAGAAACTATATTTATTTAATAAACATAATCAACAAAGTATGCCCATTCTACATGATCACACATTTTTATATGTTTTGCACGTAATTGGTAAGAGGAAGAGCTTAGTACCCCTTGTTTTTAAAAACCACGACTTCTAAAGAAACTTAATTTATTTCTTAAAATAAATGATTTTTTAGAAAAGGCCATTTTTTAATTAATATATATAAACAAAGTATGCACATTCTACATGATCTCACGTTTTAAGTGTTTCCGACGTAATCAATAAGAGGAAGAGCTTAGTATCCCTCATTTTTAAAATTAAGTATTTATAAAAAATAATTTACTTCTTAAAAGATGCAACTTTAAAAAAATGATTTATTTAAAAAATGGAATCAACACAATATGCACATTGTAAACGATCACAACTTTTTATAAGTTGTGCACTTAAATAGTAAGAGGAATATATTAGAACCCCTTGTGTTAAAAAACCATGACTTAAAAAAATTTACTTTTTTTATTAAAAACTACAACTTTTTAAAAAATGTCATTTATTTAACAAATGGAATCAACCTTGTATACATATTCTACATGATCACATTTTTTTATAGGTTGCACACACATAGGTTTTATGTATTAACTTGAATGTGCACGACTTCTAAAAACATACTTCTTAGAAGACAGGACTTTTTAAAAAACTTTATTTATTTCGTGAATGAAATCAACAAAGTGTGCACAATCTAAATGATCACAATTTTTTATATCTTGTGCACGTAATTGGTAAGAGGAAGAGATTAAAACACCTCATTTTGAAAAATCATTAACTACAAAAAAATTCTTTTATTACTTAAAAGAGACTACTTTAAAAAAATGTCATTTATTTAATAAATGGAAGAAAAAAAGTATACACATTCTACATGATTGCACATTTTTATAAGTTGGACACAATTGGAGAGAGGAAGAGCGTAGTACCCATAATTTTTAAAAATCGTGACTTCTATGAAAAAACTGTTTTTTTATAAAACATGATCACACCCTTTTATAGGTTGCACATGCAAAAGGTAATAGGAAGATATTAGTACACCTCATTTCTAAAAACCTTGAATTTTAAGAGCTACTTTATTTCTTTAAAAAAATGAATTTATGAAATGTGTCATTTACTTAATAAAGCGGATCAACAAAGTATGCACATTTAAGATAGTCACACATTTTTATACATTGCACATGTATTTGGTTAGAGAAAGAGCTTAATACAACTCATTTTTAAAATCATGACTTCTAAAAAGTCTACTTGATTGCACATTTTTATAGGCTATGTGCGCTATTAGTAATAGCAAGAGGATGGTACCCCTCATTTTTAAAAGTCATGACTTAAAAAAAGTTCTTTGTTTCTTAAAAACCACTACTTTTGAAAAAAACACATTTATTTAAACGGAATCAACAAAGAAACATAGGACTTATCACAAGGATAACCCTTCTCGCCAATTACAGTTGAGGAAAGCAGGATGAATGGTTACAAAGATAACATTTTAATAAACACCATACTTTTAATAAATGGAATTAACAAAGTGTGCACATTGTATTGATTATGCCTATCTATAGGTTGTGTATGCAATTAATAATAGGAAGGGATTACTACTCCTCATCTTTAAAAAATCATGACTTCTAAAAAATTTTAGGGTACAAAGGGTAGTTCCAAAAGACCGAACACCTTGAGCAACTGCTTCACACAAATAGATCATAGATCAACACACCGATGTTTGTCACGTAGTTAAAACCCTCGAGAGGAAAATAGTCCATGGCCCCAGCCAAATAGCTACTTGGAGCAATTTATTATGCAAAATAAAGAATGTTACATGAGCTTCTCATAATCGATCAACTAGCCAAGGACCCTCCATGCTCTTTAAATAGATATCATGGACTAATCGGGTGTTAAGCCACAAATCAATGATAGGTATGATCTAAGAGAAGTTGAACCATCGGATCACTCTATGTCTAGAACATATCGTGACCATTGGCTTAGAATATTTACAAATGCATACTAATTCATACTAAAGAAACACACTTTTAACTAACGGTTATATGACACAAGTTGATCTTAACTAACTCCTAAGTGTCTAAATATCCTAAAATCCCCCCTTAAGAACAACTTGGGATAGGATTGAAGGATTTACAAAAGTGAGACTATTAGGAGAAGGAAGGAGGCATCAGAGCCTATCCCCCCTTAAGGACACATTCCTGAACTCCTAACATTGACCGAAGTTTAGAAAACTTCAATTCTGTAAGATACTTGGTGAAGTGTCTGCAAGTTGATCATCTGTAGGGCAATAGAGCACTTCAATAACACGATCATGAACAATATTTCTGATGAATTGTACGTGTATCTCAATGTGCTTTCTACGCTGATGTAGAACTAGATCTTTGGCAAGCTTGATGGCACTTTTATTGTCACACCAAAGTGGAGTAGGCTGCTGCTACTCAAATCCAAACTCTCAAAGGATCTATCAAAGCCATAAAGCTTCCTAACTGGCAGTAATTGTGGCTCGATATTCTACTTCTACTGAAGAAAGAGTAAGAGCTTGTTGTTTCTTACATGCCCAAGTGACAGGTCCAGATCCCAGACTGAAAACATAACCTGCAGTAGAATTTCAATTATCAGGATCGCCGACCTAATCTGAATTAGTGAAACCAACCAACAAAGGTTCCCCCCTATATTGTAATGAATCCCAAATTGAATTGTACCTCGAATATATCGAAGTATTCTTTTTGTTTCTTTCCAGTGACTTTCATGAGGAGTTTGCATATAACAGGAAACACGAACAACGACAAAGGAAAGGTTAGGACGGGAATGAGTCAAGTATAAAGGACTACCAACAAGATGATGATACAAGGTGGCATGTACTTCAGGGGAAGTAAAAGTGGCAAAATTTTTGAATCCAGACTGGAAGGGAGAAGTGGCTAGTTTACAATCTTCCATCTGGAAGCAACGAAGAAGGTGACAAGCATACTTAGACTGGGAAAGAAAAATTCCTTCTTTGGTTTGCAAGACTTGGAGACCAATAAAATAGTGCAAATGTCCTAAGTCTGACATTTCAAAATTTTTCTTAAGACTGGATTTCACATGGGTTATAAATTTAGGGTCGCTACCAGTAAGGATAAGACCATCAACATAAAGAACAAGTATGATGAGATGGTTTCCTACTTTCTTGGTATAGACACTAGGGTCAGAATGGCATCTAGAAAAACCAGTGTCAAGGAGAAAGCTATCCATTTTGGCATACCAAGATCTAGGAGCTTTCTTAAGGCCATATAAGGATTTATTAAGGAGACAGACAAAGCTAGAGTTATCTTGAACATATCCAGGAGGTTGTTCCATGTAAATTTCCTCCTGTAAATCACCATGTAAAAAGGTAGACTTGACATCCATTTGATGGACTTCCCAGTTATGTAAGGCTGCAAGGGAAAGAATAAGGCAGATGGAATTCATTTTTGCGACAGAACAAATTTTTCATTCTAGTCAATCCCTTCAACATGGGAAAAAGATTTGGCAACTAATCTTGCCTTAAGTATTTCAACACTTCCATCTGATGCATACTTAGTTTTGTAGACCCATTTACATCTAACAAGTTTTCTTCCTTTTGGAAGAGGAACAAGATACCAAGTATCGTTCGCCATTAAGGAATGATATTCTTCACCCATAGTTGCATCCCAATCTAGATTTCCTGAAGCTTCTGTAAAAGTTTCTAGATCACGATTCTTGAAAACTTGAGCCAAAAGAGAAGAGGCTCGCTGAAGCTAAGAACGTGTTCGACGTTGATCTCTAGGATCACTAGCAAGATCACCAGCTGCTTCACATGTTGAACGGACCCATTGAGGAAGCATGGGTGCTAGTGCAATTGGAGGATACCATCCATCACCATCCTTGCAAGATACCATCGAAAGATCAGTCACCATATTGTCTTTACATAGTTGTTGCAATGAGCAATAATTTAAGTGACCAAATTGTTCATGCCAAATTTTTCTCAAGTTATCACTATGAGTAACAAAAACTGAAGGAAAAGGTGATGACCCAAAGTTGTTAAATTTGTACAACCTGGTAATATCATCACCAATTCCAGTAGCAAGGAAATTTTGAGTATTTTTAAAATCCTTGATTACAACTTGGTGAGGTGTAAACGTCACAGTTTTACCTTCACCTGAATGAGTAATTTGATAGACTGATAAAAAATTGCAGGAAATTTTTGGAACACATAGTACATCACTAAAATGACCATTTTCAAATGGAACCGTTCTAGATCCTACAACACTTAGAGATCTATCATCACCAACAAATATTTTCTTGGTGTTACATTCATGCATAGTTGAAAAGATGGCTTAATTCTTAGCCATATGATAAGGTGCTCCAGAATCAATGAGCCACTCATTTGAAGTAGAAGAAGAAGATGCAGTATAAGAGTAACCAGAAGCACAAAGTGCATTTCCCATGAGAGGTAGATTCTAAAGATGAATCTAGGCTGATGTGGTGCTTGTTCATTGCTGCTTCTGAGGCTTCCATCTTCTTGAAACACTTAGATTCATCATGATTATCTTTCCTACAAAAATTGCAATGACGCTTAGTCTTTTTTCCTTTTGGCTTGGATACTTTGTCATTTTTTAAAGAAGGATTTGACTGAGAGGGTTTAGGATCCTTGTTGTTTCACTTATTATTGTGAAAATTCTGTTTCTTGGGAGGCTTGTACTTTTCTTTCTGTTGCGACAATAAGGCTTTCCCAGATGCATCTGCATTGTTAATTATTCCAACATGAATGAGCTTATCCTTCTCTCTAATTAATGAATCACAAAAGGATTCAAGACTAGGCTCTTGATAGCTAGCTACAGTCAAGGATTATTTCATGGAGTAGAATGTAGATACAAAAACAAAATGTGCAGGTCCAAGTTTGGAAAGAATATGATAAATACATTGTTTTTCTTCTTTCTTAATCTTACATTCTATACATAAGAGTCTAATAGTTTTATACTTAGATAAATAGTCTTGAATGCATGAAAAATCATTTGGATTCAATGAAATCAACTCATTCTCAAGTTGATGACCCCGAATTTCATTGTGTTTACCAAACACAGATTCTAGCTTTCCCAAGCTATATTAGGTTCATCAATTCCAGATATGTGGAATCGCAAATCAGTAGAGATTGACATCCCAATCAATCCACGAGCTTCATCATATCTATTTTCTCATTTAACTTTATTATCATCATCAGTGGGTTCTATTTCTTTCCCTGAGGTTATCCTGAAAAGTCCCCTACTTTGCAGAACATCCTCCATACGATATTTCCATGATAAATAGTTAGACCTTGTAAGTATAATATCACAAGGGGTGGCCATATTGTAAAATAATGGCTGAAAGAACAGAAACTAACTGTCTAGATGCAAAGAGCTCGAAAAAATATACGGTTTTAAAAAAATGGCACTGAAAACTGATTCCGGATGATGAAGTTATGCTTGATCAAAGAAAATTTTGAAGATGTCCCCAATAGTGACGTTGCATATATTAACTTGACCAACTAAAAAAGAGAACCCCCCTCTTCCCAAGATCAACCTTTGAAAATCACTTTACAATAAATTTGCTTTTAAGTTAATCACTTTTGTAGAATAAGTGATGTTCACTTTTACAATAATGTTAATTTTAAATAGTGCGGCAATAAATTAAAAGACTTAAGTGATTCACATTTTATTTTATTTTATTTATGTAAGATACACTTTTACAATAAAGTAACTTGAAAATAGAAATCGCATGCACTAAAAAGTAGCTTAATAAGACTTGAACTCAAGACCTATTAAGGAATAAAGAAACTTTGGACCAAGTGAGCTAAATTTAAAAGGTATGCAAAAGAATGGAAAGAGGAAGGGGGATTTTATTTTTTTTAAGTCTTCTCTCTAGTTCTCCGTGCTTGCATTTTTTTCTGCAAATCACAAAAAAAAATGAAAAACGAAAAACAAAAAAACTTTTTCCACACAATGGGGTTAGATCTTGGTTAGCTTACTCAAAAAGTCTACGTTTTCAAGTTTTCTCGATGTTTTTTATTTTCTATGATCGCACAAGGTGTATGGCAAAGAGCATACGTAGCCAAGAAGACAAGAAAAAAAACTTTCCCTTTCTGTTTTTGATTCGTTGCGATCGCACAAGGTGCATGACAAAGAGCATACGCAGCCAGGGAAGGCAACAGTCCAAGACTAAAACAATAAATATCTAATAATAAAACTGAAAAAATATGAGAGATTGAAAAAAAAATTAAACAAATCCATCACTGTAACATTATACCGTCATATTTTCTGAAATGGGTATTTCTGGATCAAACGGAAATGGTTTTCGGTGAAACGAAAACTTATTCCCAATGTAAACGGTGCTCCAGATGAAATTGAACATCTCCTATAGGCCAAAAATGCATAAAAAAATCTAGAGCCAAAAACCCTTTCAAAGTTTTGGCAACACCGGTTCCAGATCTTGATCAAAACCAAAAGTGGCTCTTCATAAACGCTCTAATACCATGTTCGGGTACACAAGGTACTCTCAAAAGACCAAACACCTTGAGCAACTACTTCACGCAAATAGATCAAGGATCAACACACTGATGTTTGTCACACGGTTAAAACCCTCGAGAGGGAAACAGTCCACGTCCCTAGCCAAATAGCTACTTGGAGCAATTTATTATACAAAAGAAAGAAAGTTAAATGAGCTTCTCATAATCAATCAACTAGCCAAGGACCCTCCATGCTCTTTAAATAGATATCATGAACCAATCGGGTGTCAAGCCACGGATCAATTGTAGGTATGATCTAAGAGAATTTGAACCATCAGATCACTCTATGTCTAGAACATATCGTGACCATTGGATTAGAATATTTACAAATGCATACTAATGAAACATGCTTTTACCTAACGGATATATTACACAAGTTGATCTTAACTAACTCCTAAGTGTCTAAATATCCTAACAAAAAATGCTTTATTTGTTAAAAAACATGACTTTCTAAAAAATCACATTTATTTAATAAATCAAATAAAAAAATTATGCATATTCTACACAATCACACCTTTTATAAGTTACACGCAAAAGTTAAGAGGAAGTGCTTCATACCCCTCGTTTTTAAAAACCATGACTTCTTAAAAAATTACTTTATTTCTTTAAAAACACGACTTTATAAAAATGTCATTTAATTAATAAATTAAATCAACTAAGTACATACATTCTACATAGTCACACATTTTTATAAGCTGTGCAGGTAATTTGTGCATGAAACCACAGCTTCTAAAAAAAATACTTAAATTCTTAAAACGATTACTTTTTAAAAATTCTGATTTATTTATTAAGTAAAATAAACAAAGTATGAGCATTCTACATGATTGCACATTTTTATAGGCTATGCACACAATTGAGAAGAGGAAGAGGTTATTACCCCTCATTTTAAGAAATCATGACCTTTAAAAAAATTACTTTATTTCTTAAAAAAATGACTTTTAAAGAAACTATATTTATTTAATAAATGAATTCAACAAAGTATGTACATTCTACATGATTACACATTTTTATAAGTTGTTCACACAATTGGTAAGATGGATAGATTAATAACCCTCACTTTTATAATCATGACATTTAAAGAAATTTTTTTTTTCTTGAAAACATGACCTTTTAGAAAACAAGACTTCCTAATTAATCGGATAAACAAGTATGCACATTCTACATGATCTCATTTTTTAATGGTTTTCAACACAATTGATAAGAGGAAGAGCTTAGTATCCTTGTTTTTAAAAAATCGCATACTTCTAAAAAAATACTTTACTTCTTAAAAGATGTGACTTTTAAAAAAACTTTATTTATTTAATGAATGGAATCAACAAACTATATTTATTTAATAAACAAAATGAACAATGATTGTATTTCTTTAAAACATGGCCTTTTAGAAAACAAGTTTTTTTAAAGTAATTGGATATATAAGTATGAACATTCTTTATGATCTCATTTTTTAAGGGTTACCAACACAATTTATAAGAGGAAGATCTTAGTATCTATATTTTTTTTTAAAGAATGACTTCTAAAAAAAATACTTACCTCTTAGAAGACACAACTTCAAAAAAAACTTTATTTATTTAATGAATGTAATCAACAAAGTATGCACATTCTAAATGATGGAAATTTTTTATAAGTAGTGCATGTAATTGGTAAAGGGAAGATATTAGAACCCCCCATTTTGAAAAATAAGGGCTTATAAAACAATTCATTTATTTTAAAAAATAGTACTTTAAAAAATGTTATTTATTTAATAAATGGAATCAACAAAGTATGCATATTCTACATGATCAAACATTTTTATAAGTTGCAGACCTTAGGCGAGAGGAAGAGCGTAGTACCTATAATTTTTAAAAATCATGACTTCTAAGAAAAAGTTCATTATTTTTTTTTTAAAACACAATCACACTTCTTAAAAAGTCTAGTATTTTAAAGAACATGAATTTTTTAAATTATTCCATTTATTTAATAAATAGAATCAACAAAGTATGCACATTCAACATTATCACACATTATTATATGTAGTGCATGGAATTGGGTTGATGAAGAGCACGGGGGCGTCACCTAGGGACCAATATGAGATCACATCCGTTCATATTGGGGGGGTTAAAATTAAAAAATTAAAAGTTAATATATTGGTGGTATATTAGGGGTAAAAAGGGTTTTTTTTAACTATATAAATATCCAATATGTTGAGGAATATTTTATTCCACAATCCTGCCCGCACCCTTCACCAGTCCTCCAAGCTTGCCTGCATCCCTGCGTATGCTGCATAGGTTTTCCTGTGGTTTTCTGCCCGCGCCCTTCACCAGAGCTCCAAGCCTGCGTGCACCCTGAAGACGCTTCTTTCTTCCAAAACCAGAAATGTGGAACAGACAATTGCAGATCTTTCCATTTCATCTCGAGAGACTAGAGCAAGCACACAGGATTCACTGAGCATCCGGGGGTTCCGTGGAGGGTGCTCTAGATTAATCCTCTGGCCCTCACGACACATTGAGACTTGAGCAATCGAACAGAGTGTAGAGCAGCTTCCATGAGTGCAGCTGGTAATATTCTCTTTTTATTTGTTTTTACTTTATTGGGTTGTGGTCACACTCGCTCCAATGGTTGGTTTGGACTATTCCCAATTAGTATAAATCAGACCCTAGAATTGCATGAGGATATATGTGTAGTATTTCCCAGTAGAAAGAATAATTTGTACTGGTTCCGAGCATACAGTGGAGATGGCGGATATGGGCTTCATTGTTGGTGTTATAGGTGAGATTCTCACCAGTATATCTATTGCACTTAATGTAGTTTCATATTAATGTAAATGCGGTATAAGTTTTCTTGTAGATTGCTGAATTAGTTTGAGAAATTAATGGACCATGATGTGATATTTCTAATTTATTTGAAGTTTGGGAAAAACGATGCAGGAAACGTGATATCGATCCTCGTTTTCATCTCGCCAGTGTAAGCTCTGAAATGTTTTAAATCGTTATATACAAACACTGTAAGGGACTCTGTAAATATTGGTTTTTGATTATGTTTTGATGGACAGTAAGACATTTTTGCTCATAATGAGAAAGAAATCCACAGAGGATTTCAACTCTCTGCCTTATATCTGCACGTTGTTGAGCACTTCGCTGTGGACATATTATGGATTAATCAAGCCCTGCGGACTATTGATCTCTACGGTTAATGGGGCAGGCACATTAATGGAGACCGTCTATGTGATTCTCTTCTTAATTTACGCCCCTAAAGGAACTAAGGCAAGTATTCATCTTCAGGCAGTTTGACTGGTATGAAACCCTAGTGGAGTGGAGGCTTCTTGTTTAATTTTTATATAGACGGTAAAACTTCATCTTCAGGCAGTTTGACTGGTATGAAACCCTAGTGGAGTGGAGGATTCGTATTTAATTTTTATATAGACGACAAAACTTTAATGGGTTTAGTTTAATGGTTTATAATAATGATAATGATAATAATAATTTATTTTTAAGGTTATTGTAAATCAGACACTAATTTGGTGTATGAGAGATTCTTGTTTGTGGGACAAGGGAACCCACTTGTAAAGTGATTTAACTGTTAAAGTTTAGAGAGGTGTACATACACTACCCCTTGAACATGTCACCTCCTAAGAAGAAACCCATACTCTTAAGGAAATGTTTTGATTTATATTTACATACTCTTCTAGATTCATGGAATGTTCCAAAAAAGTGTTATGAAATGTATGACTAGGCTAAAATTATTCAAGCTTCCTGATGGAATAGATCCATATTGTTTTTACTTTATTCAAGCTGCCTGATGGAATAGATCCATGTTGTTTTTACTTTATTGTTGATTTGAAGAGGATTGATTCATCCCTGCAACTTTGTATTGAGTTTGCAATTAATGATTACCTATGAGGAATTATGTGGATGCTCATACAGAGTCCAACTATGCTTTTATGATTCATCCCTCCTGTGGTGTAGATGATTTGAAGAGTATTGATTCATCCCTCCTGTGGGATGGATGATTTGAAGAGTATTCCCAGTCACCGTGACAGCTATGAGTAAAATCTTAAGCAAGTGATTGACAGATTGAAGATTCACAAGTGACTAGTATGGATCTCCCTAAGGATACTTATATTTGAGTCATGAGCTTATACAGCTCCTAAAACAAAGACAGAATTGAATCAAAACTAAAAACCCTTTTAAACATGTTTCCTGTATTTTCTTCCTTTTCATGAATTCATTAAATGGAAAAATTACATGGTGAACTACATATATCTGTAAATATCTTTGAGAATAATGAGAGTTTCGGTAATTTAATATTGTTTTTGTTTCCATCAGAATTTTGGGTCACAGGGGCATTTTGGGTCAGATGAGAACATAATCTTCCTTGGATTTTTTTACGGTCATGGACCATATGGACACCTAGTTAGAAAAAGGGTTAGAGACTCTCTGCCTAGCTTGCTTATGAACCAGTGGGAAGAACTGCTTTTAGCTGATTGGCCTGGTCCTGCAAATAGTAACGATTTTGAGGTTGTTGATTCAAACAATTTGTGTAATGATTCGGATGGGGATGTGCACAAAGACGAGTCCAAGATGTTTTCACCATGGAAGGAATCTCATCTACAAGCTTTTTAGGTAATGGATAAGGAACTCAAGCTGCATCCCATTTTGGATTGCTTCTGCAATGGGACGACTGCCGTTACCATCCTCAAACAGGTATAAAAGCATTTATGCATTCTCAATTGCCATTCTCATATTTCAATAACTTGATCCATATATGGTTAGGGTCTTCCTTCACTTCAGAGCACAGGAAGACAAAATGATCAGCTTTTAGCATTCATCCCTCTTCCTTTAGAGAAAGGTGACTTAGATTGTGCCCAGGATTGAGAAAAACCATAAGTTGATGAACTATCATGCTTGAAATTTCATAAGCTGCTGGTGTAGACCTATCAAGCCACAATGAGAACTAAGGTGCCTAATGATGTAGATAAACTCCAATCTGCAACAATTTATTCTTCAGTATAGTCCACCGGTATGCATATGTGCAGTCTGTATGCAAAAAAAAATTCAGTTGTAGGAAAAAATGATGGTTGATAAAGCTTTATGCTTCAGGTAATGGTACAGCGAATACCAGCTCTGCATAAGGTGTTAGATCACAACGACGAGTTCTTTGCACTGCTTATGTTTGTTCTTGAATCCCACAGTTTACAATCTACGGGTAAATCTTGTCCTATAAAATGTCTTATTTCTACAAAATAACATAATGAAGTATTAGAGAAATGTTTAGGCTTTCAATTAATGAACAACATTTTGACTTATCAAATGGCCAAAGATCGTCAAATACAGAATCAAGGATGTAGATTGAATTACAAGACTTAATGCAACGTTATTTGTTTTTGCACCACCCCAGTGCATGTTTTGAAGTAAAATCAACAATGAATAATAAAAGAGAGTCATACACCAGGAGAACACCACATTTGAACCTAGCATTGTGTCAAGTCTTGTTAGAACTTAGCACTATCCTAATAGTCCTGAAATGTCAATATTGAGCCTCAAAGTAACTGGACATGAGAAATGGTATCAAGGACCTCGTGATCCCACTAGCCATGGTCAATGGTCTTTCTTCACTTTTGAGGGCCTAATATGCCTGAAATGTTAATATTGAAATCAATATTGAGCCTTAAAGCAATTTGACATGAGAAATTGTATCAATTACCTCGCAATCCAACTAGCCATGGTCAATGGTATTTCTTCACTTTTAAGGGTTAGGGGTTCACTTTTAAGTATAAGAGTAAGGAATGCGTTTGGAAACTAACATAATTTAGTTTCCCATAATGGCTCCACATGTCACCCTACTCTTTGGCTACATGCCACCTGATAAATATAGACCTACTAAAAAAAGACATGCCAAAAATAGCAGTTCCAATTCCTAAAAAATAAGAGTTCTAGAAATGAAAATAACTGCTACAGGTATTGAACAAAAGACCTAATAGATTACACTGTGTTGGATGATATTGATCCAACCTAAAGGCTCACAATGGGTAGAGGAGACTCACCTGGCAGAGTTTTATCCTAATATTGATGACTTGGGGTGGATTGGTTTGGAGTTGGATCCACTAGTAGTAGTTGTGCTTCTATTAGTACTACTACTGTAGCAGCAGATGTCCTTGAGGAGTCTGATGAGTCCGAGCCAGAGTATGGTCCTATAGTTCATGCCGAGGATCCCATTTCCAACAGAGGTGATGGGTTTGGTGATTGATCATGTTGATCAGTGATATGTAGTAGGCTAGTACCTTACTACCTTGTAGCATGTTGTGTTTTTGATTCTAGAGGCCATTTAGAGCCTTGTTGATTATATATTTTGTTTCAGATATGTAATGCACTCAGCGCCATTTTGATATATTCACCCTTACATGGTATATAAATGAGAAAACTGTGCATATTTTGTCTCTAATGGTTTGGAATCTTTATAATATATTTTTTCATGAAAATTTTAGTATTTTAATATTTTTAGTAAACCAAGGCATAAAATTCAAATTGGTATAGAAAATGGTTTCAACTTGTTTTCTAAACATATGAAATATGGTAAACTCATTAGATGTTTGTGGGGAGTTAATGCCCGTCCCCCCCAGTCTATTGAGGGTGGATTTTCTTCAACTTCAGAGAGCTAGGAACATGTCTAGGTGATCATGTATATTCTTACAACTGGGTACTAACATGTATTGAGAGGGTATATTGGCAAGTGGAGGATTTGGCTATGAAAAATGGTTTCAACTTGTTTTCAAAACATATGAAATACTGTAAACTCATTGGATTTTTTTGGGGATTTAATTCATTGTTCTAATTCTATTTTGATTAAGTTTGTTTGCCATATTTACTATGTCTTTTCTATTGAGATTTGTAGTGTTTAACAAAACAAACTATGAGGAGGTTGTTGGTTAGCAAACTGTGTTTATGGCTGTTCACAGTTACCTTTGTAGTCGTCTCTTACATTATGTCAATCACTACAGCAAATTGATTTTATTTGTTGACATTGAGATCCTTTTAATTAGTATGAAATTCAAGAATTAGGGAGAACCTGTAGATATTGGAATTTTGGTATCTGTTAGATTTTATTCATTTTCTCAAACTTGGATGGATGCTTATAATTTATCATACAGGGATGGAATTAGTATGGTGCTTAATTTATTAATGAAAAATGTGTATGCATTTTCCTGTCTATGCCCATAGTACATACACTTTGTTTTTCATTTGATATTGGTCCTTGCAACCTCTTTACATATCTTACTGTCTACAAGGATATGCTGATTTAAGAGTTGGAGAACTTATCTTAAATGACAGCGGTTGCATACTGATCATTCTATATGTTCACATCTATTGCAAGTAAAAAATGCACGTACGTATCACTAAGAAACACTAGTATTTATTGCATCACATTGAATATTTAAAGTAAAAAAGATGAACGATCGTAACTTTTTCAGCCAAATGGAAGAACACAATCTTCACTTGTAAAGGCCTTTGATTTTGAAAGAGTGATACCGCAAAACAGATCTTCTAATTAGCAAGAAAAAGTATTCTCTGAGCTGAATTATGGTGAGAGAATCAGATATCTATTGGAATGAAAATTTCTTTTTTTTAGCATTCAGTTTTACTGATATTTTGAAGCATTTCTGAGAATGGCCTTTTCATTTTTCTTATTTTATAGATGCTTCATTTTCGGAATCGTTATATGGTTTGAGGAGAAGGCCTGCAGAAATTATGCAGCAGAGCCAAGAACCTACTAGTACTACAGGACAAAAGCTAAACATTTCTTTCTTAACAAGGCATCAAAGAATTCTCTCAGTTGTACTTCTAGTACGGTCAGTGACAAGATGGGGATTGCTTCCACAATCAGTAATTTTGTTCTATAAGTTGTAGTCTGTTGATTATTATTCATATGAATTGATTGAGATATTTATTCATCCTTAAATAGTTATGTAGGGAATATGCTGTTATAAGCTCACTCAATCTGCTATAAATTTAAAATTTGAAGCTTTTATACCTTGCTGTAAGGGTTCATGTGGTAATTGTCTCATGGATAGAGCTTATTTTTATGTGGTTCCATATCTTGGTTTCAGCTTGTTGAACTGATTATCTTAGTTTTCTGTTATTGTCTCAGTTCGTTGGCTGTTGTTTTAGCTTGATTATGATATATAGAACTTAATCCCTCTTTATAGGTTGGGGTTATCTTGTTTGCATGAACGACACAATGATGAGGACACTAAATGTGAGAAGCAAATATGAACCTATTGGGATTTAAAGAAATCATGGTCATTTTTTTCTTACAGTTTGTTCGGCAACATAAGATGCATAATGGAGCTCACTCTTTTCCCTTTCTATGTTTTTTAAAATTTCTTGTAATCATGTCATGTAATGCAAACATGAATGGATCAACAGTGGTTGATAATTGCATCTCCTTGCATCTTGTATTAAGGTGACACCATAGAATATACAATGTGTTATGGATCTGTCTCTGATTTGTAAATTGCCATGGATATTCCATTGGATAGTTTGTCATACCATATTACAAAATGCTTTTACATATGCTGCAATTTTTATTGTACTATGTTACAGCTTGATTTAGCACCAGGGAAAATTTTAGGGATCTATAATTTCCTGAAGTGTCCAGCGATATTTTGTAAAAATATTTAAATTTATAGGGATTTTATATAGTTTCTAAACAATTTTGGTGATGTTTAGAGTAAAAAATTTATCATATGGAATTTGAGTGAATAGTTTTAGATGAAAATGGAAATTGATGATTTTTTTTTCTTCGAAAAAAATACCAAAAATTAGCCCATGGGCTAAATTTTTCCTTATTTAGCACTTGGGTGGAAAAGTCCCAATCCACTAGTGCTATCGAGAAGCAACTTCGGAAGAAAGCAGCACCACTGTTACCTCAGTGTTAACTTCCCTTGCTTTTGACTAACTCTCAAGGTCAAGTGGGGATTCCCTAGGGTTGACTTGGTAAATTATATAGAGAGCTTAGGGGCAAATGATGAAAACTTAATTAGAATTGTGCAAGTGAATTACCAAGTTAATATCCAAAAGAGTGTTTGATCATGTAAGATTATTAAGTTGCTAAACAAGCTAAACACTTGAAATTGAAATACTCAAGGATACAAGATATCAATATGAACAATGCAAGACCATTAATTCTGGAATTTTAAATGATCTTTTGCAGAAAATAACTCACGATAAATTAATGCCAAATATGGTCAAACAGTGGGTTCATTTGATGCAATATAAATACATCAAAAACTGAAATTAAAGGTGGAATAAGTTGTCCAATTAATTTCTTAGATTATATGAAGTTATGGCCCAAGGTGAGGCCTTGATTGAGAAGATTTTCTGAAGCAAGGTGTTATTCAAGGTGTTAGATTAATTAAATGAACTTCCTGAACATGTCAAAATGCCAGGGGATAATTTTCACCTCGTAATTTGAAACAGGTCACAAAACAATCTCCAGATACTCCTTTAGATTGCACTTGGGCTAGCCGTGTTCTTTGGGAATTTAATTTTATCTGCTAGTTCTTGCTGTAACAATTTGAAATTGCTTGGCTGGAACACTTGCAAAACATGACAATTTTTCTCCAAGCCTTTGGGGTTTCAGGCAATTCCTTCCAAGGAAGTGTCACCCTAAAGAATACACCTTTAATATCTAGATCTTAGCTCATACCCTAGCCTATGCACACTTAAACTTGTAACCATCCTTATATGACGATCACAAGCAAGATACAAGACTAGAACATGTAATAAGTAAAGAGATTCTTCCCTACTTATTTCCAATAGAGTAAGATTACCCTTTTTTATGGACTAAATCTAAAAGTTTGACAATGCAAGAAGATACATGTTACCTCAAGAACTTATTCATCTTGATATGCCTCATGTAAGAAGGATCCCAAAGAAACCAAGAGCCTTTGATGCATAATATATCTTTATTCCAAAAGAATGCTTGGCCTATTAATTGATAATTTCAAAGAGTAGGAATTATTAAGGTTTTCAAAATTCATCTCACACTACTATTTTGTATCAAATTACTTAGGAGTCTTAGCCTTATATTTGCAAGTGATGGGAAAGAATATGAAATGTCTTTTGTGACTTCAAAGGATCTATTGTATAATAGAAATAATAAAAATATAGTGTATAGTTACTACTGATATAGTTAATATTTTAATCTAAAAAGATTAACAGTATGCATTGAAGATTCCAAATCAATTTTGTTTCTGAAGTTATACAATCTCCTAGATACCAAAATGGTGCTTGGATAAAAATTCCATGATGGAAAGAAGCAGTTATAAATGGTGTAAGTTTCATTTTTGAACCCTTCTTGGGGAAAACACACTACTGTTTGAGATTAGTACAAATAAACCATCTCTATCAAGTGTTTCCCTTTCTTGTGTTTAGTTTTTTTTCCTTAGGTAAAAATATAAAGGGGTATAAAAAATATAAATGAAAAAATGGATACATGCAATATATAGGGAAAATAGGGGTTTTTAAAAATTGGCAAGGCATATTGGGAGGGGGTTAAAAAAATGATTTTGGGAGGTATTTTCCAATATTTTTTGAAAATAGGGGTATTGTTTCATATGCCACGAACGAACGTGCTGTGGCATGGTTTCACTAAGTGAAGACCCCATGATGAAGAGATGGAATTATCACACATTCAACATTATCACAAAATTATTTAATAAATAAAATCAACAAAGTATGCACATTCTAGATGATCACACCTTAAAAAAATACTTTATTTCTTAAAAAACATGACTTTCTAGAAAATTCCATTTTTAATTAATTGGATAAACAAAGTATGTGCATACTACATGATCGCACATTTATAAGGGTTCGAACACAAACGGTAAGAGGAAAAGCTCAGTATCCCTCATTTTTAAAAATCACGACTTCTAAAATATATGTATATTTCTTAAAAGAAGTGACTTTAAAAAAAGTCATTTATTTAATAGATGGAATTAATAATGGTGTCGGGTCAGATCAACCATAGCCAACCCAACCAACCTCCAGCATCTGGTGGCTCCTACACTTAGCAGGACTGCCAAATTTTGCTAAAAAATTGCCTCTTTGCAATTCTGCTTCTGCAACCGTCTTTCTGCAACAGGAATTCCTGCAACGGGTTGTGGGATGCGGAATTCCCGCTTTATTAGAGTTGCTTCCCCACTACTCTCTTTCCATTACATATTTTCCGTAAGCGGGTTGTGGGATGCGAAATGCGGGATGCGCGACCAACTTTCTGATGCTGGCCCTTTGTAATTCCGTTCCGCAACACTTTTCCCCGTCGTTAGATATTTGTGGCATTCCCCACGACTATTGATATTATCTTTTATGCATATCTCTAGATTGTTGAGGATCTGTATCGTCCTCACAACTTTTGTTGTGGATCTCTCCTAGACCATCAGATCTTCGTCTATGGACTCAATCTCCACAGTTTGTTCTCTACAATAAACTGGTTAAGGCAGAAAACTTGTGGGTTGGGCTGATTGATCAAAGAATCAATCAATCCAGCCTGCAGTCTCTAAGATTCATTAGCCTACTTCTCCTATGCATGCATTTATGAACTATTCCAACTATTCAAGCAACAACTTAACACTTGAATCCATAATTTCACTGAAATACATAGATGTTGAGGAAACCATCGAAGTCGGCTCTTCATGAATTCACGATTCAAATAGTAAATGCATAGAGGATAATAATACTGCAAACATGTCTATTCTTCCTATTAAGAAACCACACAAACACACAGCTCGACTCTCTTCTTCAATCTATTAAAATATTTCCAATCGAAATCAGACACAGGTTTGTCCGTCCCTCTGCAAACTTGAATTCTAATGCTGAAGAGCAGAACCCTTCCTCCCTCTCTACTTTGTCTATTTAACCTAAACTATGACCACCTCTACTGAGTGCTCGTGCAACTGAAAACAAACAACTCCAAAGCATAATGAAAATGTCCCTGTCTCAAACAAATATTCGAATGCTTGATCTCCATGCAAGGAGTCATGATACAAAATCATTCCTACCAGTGCTAACAAACTGTGACTCATCACTCACCTAGTGACTCACCTAAATGACCCACTATCACCTAGAATCACATATTTCACATAGATTTATTTACAAAGTGAATACCATCAATTCAGAACTTAAGACCCCTTCTAGGCCTGATCAGACTTTGAACTTGGATTTGTATGGAGAGCAGGATGATCCTGCATCAAACTCCCCAGGAAGAAAGAAATATGACCTCCATGTCATAGCCTTCCATCTTCAATATACCTAGATCTCAAACCTTATTCTGCAATGCTCCACTAGCCTTTCTTCTGTAATCTTTTTCTGTCATCCATCCTCTCTTGCTGCTTTGTTTCTTTTCTCTATTGATGAAAATCTCCATTCATTCCTCATGCCTTATTTGAGACATCTTCACCATAAGTAACCTTAATTATTCAATCCCCATGTCCAATCTATCCTTTGACTGGTACACCTGCATCTTCTTTTTCTGAAACTGTTTCTATCCTCTTGACTCTCTGTTGCTATCCACTAAATTATAAAATAATTCAGTGCTTTTACCTGTTGTCTGATTTTTCCTAATGCTGTCATCAAACATTAAATAGTCATGTTTATCAACCCTTGGATCGATCAACCAGTCTTCTAACATTTCTAACTCTTCATCATAATTCCTAAAAACTTTCCTTGGTCTTTACTAACTAACTCTGCAACAACAAATTCCTGTAGGTACCGATCACCCCTTTGAGACACTATAGTCCCTTCATGTGTCATGATAATTTTCTTTCCTATTCTGTCAGTAACACCACTATCCAAATATGCAAGTGTTGTCTCTTGTTTATCTCTACGAGAAAATGGCATCTCATTCTTTAACTCCAAAACAATCTTATGGCTTTGATCCATGTCAAGAATACATGGATACTCTCCTTCTTCTTCTTTTACATATGGGGAAACCTCACAAGGTTCATTACATGTTATTCCTACAGACACACACAATTCATTAATTTCAAAAACATCTTCCATTGACTTTCTTATCAACACATACTTCTATTGGTCTGAAATCTCCCAAAAGGTCATGAGACTTTCAGCTAGTCCCTCTTCTGCACCATCTTTATCCAATATGACTTTATGTTCTACTTCAAAACAATGAACATGTTCTTCTGTCAATGGTCCAATTCTTCTTTTTCCTTTCTTCCCCAAATCATCCATCCTATGCTTTGTTTCCTTATCATCCTGCACGAACACATCATCTAGGTGTTCTTCAATACCTGCAGTCATACAAAAACCATTATATTTAAAAACATGAGACTCTGAAGTCCCTGTTGATATCTTTTTCGACATCCTTCTTTTGTATTGGTTTGAGCACAACATCATACTTTCACCATCATCTATTTCTCCAATAGTCTGATATACAGGCTTCATTCCCTCTTCATATGGTATCCTTTCAACTTCTATTACAACATAATCATGTTCTGCTATCATACTTTTTGAAAGCACATCTTCTTCTTCGAACTCTATGACAGTCCAAGGTGACTGTTCAAATTCTTCTCCCATTAGAATGCAATTCTGATTCTTCCCTATAGAAATGTCTTTGCACATTTCTTTTTCTGCCTTCACCTCAAGGTCATATTCAACTGACTGTGTTCCTCCATCAAGCAACTCATCAATGAGTTTCTTTTGTTACAATACTTTAGATCTCTCTTCATTTGAGAGACTTTATTCATCAAATTTTAAGACAGTTTCTAAAGACTATCCATCTTCTGCAACAAAACTTGCAATCATAAACAAATCCTCAGTCTCAAAAACATAATACCTTTTGGTCTCATTCAGTCTCATAGTCATCTCCACCATAAGTTTATCTGTACTCTTTATAGAGTTTATGAGACTCTCAATTGGTCTCCCTTTTTCTGCTTCATCATCCTTCTTTGTTGGTAAATCATTGGCTAAATCATCCACCATTATTTCACTAAACTCAATCATCATCTCCTGAATCTCATCAGGTAGATCTGTCACGTTAGTCTTCATTGTCACCACTCTTGGTTTGCATACCACAACATAGCTCAACTTTTCCTTTTCAATTTGTTGCAAATATTATTTTCCTGACAACATCAGAACTTTGGGTGCTGACTGTCTTGCTGTAGCACATTCTTGTAAAGGGTGAAGTACATGTCTTATCTCGTTCTACTAAAAAATATGACACTTACTCCTACCATCATGAATCACTTTCTTATCAAATTGCTATGGTCTGCCTAACAGTATATGACAAACATCCATGGACATATCATCACACAGAATTTTGTCCTTATATGGTCCTATTGTGAAATCAACTTCACATTGTTCACTTACCAGAATTTGATGTCTTTTATGTAACCAAGATACTTTGTATGCAACAGGATGCTTGGTCCTCTGCAAACTCAGCTTCTCCACCATCTTTGTGGAAACAAGATTATCATTACTCCCACTGTCAATCACTATCTTACAGCACTTTCCTAGGACTTTACACATGGTCCTGAATAAAGATTTTCTTTGAGCAGGCTCTGCATGCTCCTTCTCAGGTTTCAACAAGACTTTATTCATCATCAAAGACTCTCTTGTCTCTGGAAAAACTTCAGCCACTGTCGATTGTTCTTGTTGCTACTCATTCTAAGCTACATAGGCTCCTCGCTATCCTACATCTTCCTCCTTGGGACATTCAAATCATCTATGCCCCAACTGGTTGCATTTGTAACATCTATAGATAGTTCCTCTACCTCTAAATCTTTGGTAATTTTCTCTTCCACTAGAGTCACTTCCTCTACCATGTTGTTCTTGTTGGTTAGAGTTACTAGACACTCCTCTCAGGGCTTTAAATATTCCTCTTCCAGCTGCTTTTCCTCGTCCTCTGGTCGGACCTCAACCTCTGTTGAAGCTATGCTTCCTCACTATGTTTTCTTCTACCCTTAAGGCACATTGATACACCTCCTCCATTGTTCTAGGTGATATCGTGTTGATCTATTCTTGGATATCCATACTTAGACCATTTACATATCTAGTAGCCTTCTCTACCGACTCTTCCACATATCCTACCCTTAGGTTTACTTTGTAGAACTCTTCAGTGTACTCTCTCACTGTTAACAATCTTTTCCTAAGGTTCTGTACCTGTCTATACAGAATTAACTGGTAATATTTTGGCAAGAACTTAGCCCTCATCTTTGCTACCATCCTATCCTAACTATTTATCAACGACTTATTATTTCTCCTTCTTTCGGCTTGCACACTATCCCACCATAAGGATGAATGCCCTTTCAACCTTGTTACATCCAATCTGACTCTCTTGTCTTCTTCAATCTCATCATAATCAAAGCATTTATCTAGCTCACTGATCTAGTCAATGAGATGCTCAGCAATGAGACTTCAATCGTAGGTCGGCAACTCAAGTTTCGGCCTTGACGTCGCTCCTAGAATCGATTTGAAATATTTTAACTCATGTGTTTCCTACATAGGTGCAACTTCTTCTCTTTGGTATTCATCCTCAGTTTCACTTACATCCCCTACTTATAGGTCTCTTCGTCTTTCTGTCTCCATGGCTTCCAGATGTGCTCGTAACTCCCTCATTTCTTCCATAATTTCTGCATTCACCACTGGTCGACCTCTATCACAACCTCGCGCTCTACCTATGCATGCAGCCATCCTCTTGTACTAAGTCTCTACAATAACAGTTCTCTTTCACACTGTTACAACTTACCTCACCAAGCCCCTTCTATGTACTTGGTCTTTTGGCAACGCGATTCTCGAACTAGAACCTCTTGAGCACTCTTCTTTGCTCTTTCAGGCTTCTACGGCTATGCTTCTCTCTCACACATAAACTAGTTAAGGCAGAAAACCTGTGGGTTGTGTCGATTGATCATAGAATCGATCAATCCATCCTGTAATATCTAAGATTCATTAGCTTACTTCTCCTATGCATGCATTTATGAACTATTACAACTCTTCAAGCAACAATTTAACACTTGAATCAATAATTTCACCGAAATACACAAATGTTCAAGAAACCGCTGAAGTTGGCTCTTCATGAATTCATGATTCAAACAATAAATGCATAGAGGCTAATAATACTATAAACACAACTATTCTTCCTATTAAACAACCACACAAACACACAGCTCGTCTCTCTTCTTCAATCTATTAAAATATTTACAATCAGAATCAGACACAGTTGTTTTAGTCTCTCTACAAACTTGAATTCTAATGCTGAAGAGCATAACCCTTCCTCCCTCTCTATTTTGTTTATTTAACCTAAACTATGACCGCCTCTACTTAGTGGTCCTGCTACTAAAAACAAACAACTCCAAAGCATAATGAAAATGTCCCTGTCTCAAACAAATAGTCGGATGCTTGATCTCCACACAGGGAGTGAGAATACGCAATCATTCATATCGGTGCTAATAGTCTATGACTCATCACTCACCTAGTGACTCACCTAAATGACTCATTGTCATCTAGAATCACATATTTCACATAGATTCATTTACAAAGTGAAGACCATAAATTTAGAACTTAAGACCCCTTCTATGCTTGATCAGACTTGGAACTTGGATTTGTATGGAGAGCGGGATGCTCCTGCATCAAATAAAGTATGCACATTCTAAATGATCATGATTTTTTACAAGTTTTTAATGCAACTAGTACGAGGAAGAGCTTAGAACCCCTTGTTTATCAAAATTACAACTTGAAAAAAATCCTCTATTTCTTAAAAAAGATCATTTCTATAAAAATTTCATTTATTTAATAAAAAAAATAAACAAAAGTATGCACATTCTATGTGATCGCATCTTATTATAGGTTGGACACACAATTCTTAAGAGGAAGAGTGTAGTACTCATAATTTTTAAAATCATGAATTTTAATGAAAATTTTCGGTATTTCTTAAAAAGTGAAGACTTTCAAAAAATGCCATCTATTTAATGAATCTAATAAACCAAGTATGCACATTCTACATGATCAGACCTTTTTATAGGTTGGACACATAAATGGTTAGAGGAAGTCCTTAGTACCCATTGTTTTTAAAAACCTCGACTTCTAAAAAAATACTTTATTTCTTCATAAATATGAATTTATAAAAAAATGTCATTTAATTTATTTAATAAATCAAACCAACAAAGTATGGACATTCTACATAATCACATTTTTTTAATGAGTTATGCACATAATTTGTGCATGTAATCATGGCTTCTTAAAATTACTTTATTTCTTAAAAAACACCATTTATTTAATAAATCGAATAAACAACCTATGTGCATTCTACATCATTGCACATTTTTATAGGCTATGCACATAATCCATAAGATGAAGAGGTTTGTACCCATCATTTTTAAAAATCATGAATTCAAAAAAATTACGTTATTTCTTAAAAAACATGGCTTTTAAAAAACTACACTTATTTAATAATCAAAATAAAAAAATATATGCATGTTCTACATGATCGTACATTTTTTAAAGTTGTTCACGCAGTTGATAAGAGGAAGAGCCTAGTAATATTACTTTTAAAAATATGTCATTTATTGAGTAAATCAAATCAACAGAATATGCAAATTCTACGAATTAAACCTTTCTATAGGTTTCCCACGCAATTAATAAGAGGAAGAGATTAGTACCCCTGATTTTTAAAAATCACAACTTCTAAAAACATTACGTTATTTATTAAAAACACAAGTTAAAAAAAAAAGAGGTATTTTTAATAAATTGAATTAAAAAAGTGTGCACATTGTATTGAATCCTCCTATCTATAGGTTTTGCATGCAATTGATAAGAGGAATGGATTACTACTCGTCATCTTTAAAAATCACGACTTCTAAAAAAAATCTTTATTTCTTAAAAAAACATGACTTTCTAAAAAGTTCCATTTAATTAATAAATCAAATAAACAAAGTATGCATATTCTACACAATTGTACCATTTTATAGGTTGCACATGCAAAAGGTAAGAGGAAGTGCTTAACACCCCTCATTTTAATAACCATGAGTTCTGAAAAAAAATACTTTATTTCTTTAAAAAACATGACTTTATAAAGAAATTAATTTATTTAATAAATCGAATCAATAAAGTACACACATTATAGATAATCACACATTTTTATAAGTTGTGCATGTAATTTGTGCATGTAATCACAACTTCTAATAAAAATCACTTTATTTCTTAAAAACATCGCTTAAAAAAAACTCATTTATTTAATAAGTCGAATAAACAAAGTATGCACATTCTACATGATTGCACATTTTTGTACGACATACACACAATCAATAAGAGGAAGAGGTTAGTACCCCTCATTTTTAAAAATCATTACCTTTAAAAAAAATACTTTATTTCTTAAAAGACATGACTTTTAAATAAACTATATTTATTTAACAAACGAAATGAACAATGTATGCACATTCTACATGATCACACATTTTTATAAGTTGTGCATCCAACTGGTAATATGAATAGCTTCGTACCTCTCATTTTTAAAATTCACGACATCTAAATAAAATTATTTTATTTATTAAAAAAACATGACCTTTTAGAAAACGTGATTTTTTAATTAATCTTTATGATCTCATTTTTTAAGGGTTTCCAACACAATTAATAAGAGGGAAATCTT
This sequence comes from Pseudotsuga menziesii, assembly GCA_001517045.1. Classification (NCBI taxonomy): domain Eukaryota; kingdom Viridiplantae; phylum Streptophyta; class Pinopsida; order Pinales; family Pinaceae; genus Pseudotsuga; species Pseudotsuga menziesii. The sequence goes on along the minus strand of LPNX010268717.1, from coordinate 224,520 downwards.
AGTATCTATCTTTTTTTAAAAGCACGACTTCTAAAAAAATAGTTACTTCGTAGAATACATGACTTTAAAAAGAATTTTATTTAATGAATGAATGGAATCAACAAGTTATGCACATTCTAAATGATCACAATTTTTTTATAAGTTGTGCACGTAATTTGTAAAGGGAAGATATTAGAATGCCTCATTTTGAAAAATAACAACCTATAAAAAAAGCTTTTATTTTTTTAAAAATAGTACTTTAATAAAATGTGTCATTTATTTAATAAAACGAATCCACAAATATGCACATTTTATCTGATCACACTCTTATGTAGGTTTCCCACGTCATTGGGTAACAGGAAGGGCTTAGTACCGCTCTTCTTTAAAAATCATGACTTTGAAAAACATTACTCGATGTTGAATAAACAAAGTATGCACATTTTACATGATCATACATTTTTTTGGGTTTTGAACAAAATTGTTAAGACAAAGAGATTAGTACAATTATTTAATAAACATAATCAATAAATAAGGAACATTCTACATGATTGCACATTTTTATAAGTTCTTCAGAAAATCTGTAAGATGGATAGCTTAGTACACCTTGTTTTTAGAACTCACGACTTCTGAAGAAAATTACTTTATTTCTTAAAAAACATGAATTTCTAGAAAAAGTGATTTTCGAATTAATCGGATAAACAAAGTACGAATATTCTATGTTCTTGCATGTTTTTAAGGGTTGCAACAACTTGTAAGAGGAAGAGGTTAATATCCCTTATTTTTAAAAATCACAACTTCTAAAAAATATTTTATTTCTTAAAAGACACGACTTAAAAAAAATGTCATTTATTTAATAAATTGAATCAACAAAGTATGCACATTTTAAATGATTTCACCCTTTTATAAGTTGTGTATGTAATTGGTATGAAGAAGGGATTAGAACCCCTAATTTTTAAAAATCACGACTCAAAAAAATTATTTTATTTCTTAAAAAGACAATTTTTTTAAATGTCATTTATTTAATAAATGGAATCAACAAAGTATGCATGGTATACATGATCACACATTTTTATAGGTTGAACACATAATTGGTAAGAAGAAGAGCATAATACTCTTGAACTTTAAAAATAACAACTTCTAAGAAAAAAATCGTTATTTCTTAAAAAAAACAGGACTTCTAAAAAAACCACAATTATTTAATAAATCAAATAAACAAAATCATTTATTTAATAAATCAAATAAATAAAGTATGCACATTCTACATGATCACACATTTTTATAGGTTGCGCAAAGAAAAGGTAAGAGGAAATGCTTAATACCCCTTGTTTTTAAAAACCACAAAGTATAAAAAAATATACTTATTTTGTTAAAAACATCACTTTATAACAATTTCATTTTTTTAATAAATCGAATCAACAAACTACACACATTATACATAACCATACATTTTTATTAGTTATGCACAAAATTTGTGCATGTAATCACACCATCTAAAAAAATTACTTTATTTCTTAAAAAACATGTCTTTTTAAAAAAGCCCATGTATTTAATAATATGAATAAACAAAATATGTGGATTATATATTATTGAACATTTTTATAAGCTATGCAGGCAATCAATAAGAGAAACAGTTTAGTGCCCCTCGTTTTTAAAAATCATGACGTCTAAAATAAACTACTTTATGTACTTAAAAACATGACTTTTAAAGAAACTATATTTATTTAATAAATAAAATTAACAAAGTATGCACATTCTACATGATCACACATTTTTATAAGTTTTGCACACAATTGGTAAGAGGAAGAGCTTAGTAGCCCTTTTTTTTAAAAGGCACCTCTTCTAAAGAAAAGTAATTTATTTCTTAAAATACATGATTTTTTTAGAAAAATTCATTTTTTAATTAATGTAGATAAACAAAGTATTCAAATTCTACATGATCTCATGTTTTAAGGGTTTCCAATGCAATCGGTAAGAGGACGAGCTTAGTATCCCTTGTTTTTAAAAATAAGGATTTTAAAAAAAAAATTACTTCTTAAAAGATGCGACTTAAACAAAAAAAATATTTAAAAAATGGAATCAACAAAGTATGCAGGTTAGAAATGATCACACCTTTTTATAAGGTTTGCATGTAACGGGTAAGAGGAAGACATTAGAACCCCTTGTGTTTAAAAATCATGACTTAAAAAATTTACTTTATTTATTAAAAAATACAACTTTAAAAAAATGTCATTTATTTAACAAATGGAATCGACATTGTATACAAATTCTATGTGATCAAACATTTTTATAGGTTGCACACACATAGGTTTTACGTAATAAATTGAATGTGCATGGATTCTAAGAAAATACTTTACTTCTTAGAAGAAGCGACTTTAAAAACACTTTATTTACTTCATGAATGAAATAAACAAAGTGTGCACAATCTAAATGATCGTAATTTTAAGAAAAATGTCATTTATTTTAAAAAATGCTATTTATTTAATAAATGGAAGAAAAATAGTATGCACATTCTATATTTATTTAATAAACGGAATGGACAATGTATGTACATTCTACATGATCACACATTTTTATGAATTGTGCATGAAATTGGTAAGATGGATAGCTTTGTACCCCTTATTTTTAAAAATCATGACATCTATAGAAAATTATTGCATTTCTTGAAAAACATGACCTTTAGAAAACAAGATTTTTTAAGCAATCAAATAAACAAGTATGCACATTATTTATGATCTCATTTTTTAAGGGTTACCAACACAATTAATAAGAGGAATATCTTAGTATCCATCCTTTTTTAAAAGCATGACATCTAAAAAAATAATTAATTCTTAGAAGACATGACTTAATTTTTTTTTATTTATTTAATGAATCAAATCAACAAAGTATGCACATTCTAAATGATAACAATTTCTATAAGTAGTGCACATAATTTGTAAAGGGAAGAGATTACAACCCCTCATTTTGAAAAATAACGACCTATAAAAAAATCTTTTTTTCTTAAAAAAGAGTACTTTAAAAAAAAAAAATTATTTAATAAATGGAAACACTCCTCTTGAGGAAAAGATAAGGTCTCCCTACGCACAGGTGGTGTAGACTTCTTTTCCCATTCACACATGCTTGGATTCTTTTGCAGAGATGGATGGAAACGATAAAAAGATAACGTTGAATGATTTGCAGGTGTCATTGAAGGAAATCGAGGAGAACCTTCTCTGGCTCTATGATGTCATGAATAGGGGGGAAAAGCAGGAACTTCTACTACTGAAGAAGTCAAGTGGATGGCCAGGAAAATTGGAAACCTTTATACCAGGATTGAATACAATCACAGAGACCTCTATGAGCTTATTGGAACCATTGGATACATGAAAGAAGACTTGCACAAGTTAGACAGTATGAATCAGTGAAGACACTATCAAACCTTTCCTACAGGGATCATATAATGGATAGGGCCTCAGTTGCCCAGCCTAGAAAAGCCCCATTGGACAAGTAGCAGCAACAGTCTCAATATTATGGTATTTTATGTTTTCTTGTCTTTTAATATTAGCCAATTATGTATGTATCTACCCTTCGAAGGGCTTCAAAAGACTTTTTTTTTAACAACAATAATGCTTTGTCTTTACCTTACAGTTTCAGAAGCATAGGCATTTTTCTCATAAACAGTTTGAACTTCAAAGCTTTGTCTATTCTTTTTTAAGTTTGGCTCCATGCATCCTTTTATATAATACAATTTATTCTCATTTTTTGTTAAAAAATATAAACAAACTATGCACATTCTACATGATCAAACCTTTTTATAGATTGGACACATAAATGGTTAGAGGAAATGCTTAGTACTCGTTGTTTTTAAAAACCTTGACTTCTAAAAAAATACTTTATTTCTTCAAAAACATGAATTTATAAAAAAAAAAATTTAATTTATTTAATAAATCAAACCAACAAAGTATGCACATTTATATAATCCCACTTTTTTAATAAGCTATGAACATAATTTTTGCATGTAATCATGGCTTCTAAACAATTACTTTATTTCTTAAAAAACACTAGTTTTTAAAAAACACTATTTATTTCATAAATCAAATAAACAAAGTATGTTCATTCTACATTATTGCACACTTTCATAGGCTATGCACGTAATCCATAAGAAGAAGAGGTTTGTACCCATCATTTGTAAAAATCATGAATTAAAAAAAAATTATGCTATTTCTTAAAAAACACGACTTTTAAAAAACTACATTTATTTAATAAACATAATTAAAAAAAGTATGCACATCCTACATGATCGTACATTTTTATAAGTTGTGCATGCACTTGATAAGAGGAAGAGCCTAGTAATATTACTTTTAAAAATATGTCATTTATTGAGTAAATCAAATCAGCAAAATATGCACATTCTATGTAATTTCACCTTTCTATAGGTTTCCCACGCAATTAATAAGAGGAAGAGATTAGTACCCCTCATTTTTAAAAGTCACAACTTATAAAAAAAAATTACATTATTTCTTTAAAAGCACAACTTAAAAAAAAGTGAAGTCTTTTTAATAAATTGAATTAAAAAAGTGTACACATTGTATTGATTCTGCCTATCTATAAGTTGTGCATGCAATTGGTAAGAGGAATGGATTTCTTAAAAAAACATGACTTTCTAAAAAACTCCATTTAATTAATAAATCAAATAAACAAAGTATGCATATTCTACATAATCGTACCCTTTTATAGGTTGCACATGCAAAAGGTGAGAGGAATTACTTAACACCCTCGTTTTAAAAACCACGAGTTCTTTAAAAAATACTTTATTTCTTTAAAAAACATGATTTTCTAAAGAAATTCATTTATTTAATAAATCGAATCAACAAAGTACACACATTCTACATAATCACAAATTTTTATAAGTTGTGCAGGTAATTTGTGCATGTAATCATAGCTTCTAATAAAAATCACTTTATTTATTAAAAAACATAACTTAAAAAAAAATCTCATTTATTTAATAAGTCGAACAAACAAAGTAAGCACATTCTACATGATTGCACATTTTTATAGGCTATGCACACAATCGATAAGAGGAAGAAGTTAGTACCCCTCATTTTTAAAAATCATTAACTTTAAAAAAAATACTTTATTTCTTTAAAAACATGAATTTTAAAGAAACTATATTTATTTAATAAACAGAATGAACAATGTATGTACATTATACATGATCACACATTTTGATAAGTTGTACATCCAACTTTGGTAGTATGAATAGCTTTGTACGCTTCATTTTTAAAAATCACTACATCTAAAGAAAATTACTTTATTTTTTTTTAAAAGGACCTTGTAGAAAACATGATTATTTAGTTAATCGAATAAAGAAGTATGCACATTCTTTATGGTCTCATTTTTTGAGGGTTTCAACCAAAATTAATAAGAGGAAGATATTAGTATCCATGTTTTTTGAAAAGCACGACTTCTAAAAAAATACTTACTTCTTAGAAGACATCAACTTTAAAAAAAACTTTATTTAATGAATGAATGGAATCAACAAGGTATGCACATTCTAAATTATCACAATTTTTTATAATTTGTGCATGTAATTTCTAAATGGAAGAGATTAGAATGCCTCATTTTGAAAAATAATGACCTATAAAAAAGTTCTTTTATTTCTTAAAAAATAGTACTTTAATCAAATGTGTCATTTATTTAATAAAATGAATCCAAAAATATGCACATTTTATGTGATCACACCTTTATGTAGGTTTCCCATGTCAGTGGGTAAGAGGAAGGGCTTAGCACCCCTCTTCTTTAAAAATCACGACTTTGAAAAAAAACTGCATGTCAAATAAACAAATTATGCATATTTTACATGATCGTACATTTTTATGGGTTTTGAACGCAATTGTTAAGACAAAGAGCTTAGTAAATTTATTTAATAAACATAATCAATAAAGAAGGAACATTCTCCATGATTGCACATTTTCATAAGTTGTTCAGGAAATTTGGAAGAGGAAGAGCTTAGTACACCTTGTTTTTAGAAATCACAACTTCTGAAGAAAATTAATTTATTTCTTAAAAAACATGAATTTCTAGAAAACACAATTTTTTAATTAATCGGATAAACAAAGTATGAATATTCTACACGCTTGAATGTTTTTAAGGGTTGCGGAAACTTATAAGAGGAAGAGATTAACATCCCTTGTTTATAAAAATCACAACTTGTAAAATATATTTTATTTTTTAAAAGACACGACTTTAAAAAAATGGTCATTTATTTACTAAATTGAATCAACAAAGTATGCACATTATAAATAATTGTACCGTTTTATAAGTTTTGTATGTAATTGGTAAGAAGAAGGGATTAAAACCCCTCATTTTTAAAAATCACGACTTAAAATAAATATTTTATTTCTTAAAAAGATAAATTTTTAAAATGTCATTTATTTAATAAATGGAATGAATAAAGTATGCACGGTCTACGTGATCACACCTTTTTATAGGTTGCACACATAATTGGTAAGAATAAGAGCATAATACTCTTGAATTTTAAAAATCATGATTTCTAAGAAAACAATTATTATTTCTTGAAAAATCATCACTTAAAAAAAAGAATTATTTAATAAATCAAATAAACAAAATCATTTATTTAGTAAATCGAATAAACAAAGTATGCGCATTCTACAGCATCACACATCTTTATAGGTTGTGCAAAGAAAAGGTAAGAGGAAGTGCTTAATACCCTTTATTTTTAAAAACCACAAATTATAAAAAAAATTACTTATTTTTTTAAAAACATCACTTCATAAAAAATTTAATTTATTTAATAAATAAAATCAACAAAATACACACATTCTACATAACTATACATTTTTATGAGTTGTGCACAGAATTTATGCATGTAATCACAACATCTAAAAAAAATACTTTATTTCTTAAAAAACACTACTTTAAAAAGAAAAACCCTTTTATTTAATAAGTGGAATAAACAAAATATTTGCATTATACATTATTGAACATTTTAATGGGATATACACGCAATCAATAAGATAAATAGGTTAGTACCCTCATTTTTAAAAATCATGACCTCTAAAAAAACTACTTTATGTATTTAAAAATATGAATCTTAAGGAAACTATATTTATTTAATAAAAATAATGAACAAAGTATGCACATTCTACTTGATCACACATGTTTTAAATTTTTTCATGCATTTGGTAAGAGGAAGAGTTTAGTATGCCTTGTTTTTAAAAATCACAACTTCTAAAGAAAATTAATTTATTTCTTAAAATACATGATTTTGTTAGAAAATGCCATTTTTTAATTAATGTAGATAAACAAAGTATGCACATTCTACATGATCTCATGTTTTAAGGGTTGCTGATGCAATCAGTAAGAGGAAGAGCTTAGTATCCCTCGTTTTTAAAAATAAGGATTTATAAAAAAAATAATTTACTTTTTAAAAGATGTGACTTTAAAAAAATGATTTATTTAAAAAATGGAATCAACAAAGTATGCACATTAGAAATCATCACACCTTTTTATAAGTTGTGCACATAACTAGTAAGAGAAAGATATTAGAACCCCTTGTGTTTAAAAATCATGAATTAAAAAAATTACTTTATTTATTAAAACATACAACTTTAAAAAAATGTCATTTATTTAATAAATGGAATTAACATTGCATACAGATTCTATGTGATCACACCTTTTTATAGGTTGCACACACATAGGTTTTACGTAATAAATTGAATGTGCACGGATTCTTAAAAAATACTTTACTTCTTAGAAGACACGACTTTTAAAAAAACTTTTATTATTTAATGAATGAAATCAAGAAAGTGTGCACAATCTAAATGATCACAATTTTTTATAACTTGTGCACGTAATTGGTAAGAGGAAGAGATTAGAACCCGTCATATTGAATAATTACAAACTATAAAAAAAAACATTTATTTCTTAAACAAGACTACTTTAAAAAATGTCATTTATTTCATAAATGGAAGAAAAAAAGTATGCACATTCTATATTTATTTAATAAATGGAACGTACAATGTATGTACATTGTACATGCACACACATTTTTATAAGTTGTGCATGCAATTGGTAATATGGATAGCTTTGTACCTCTCATTTTTAAAAATCATGACATCTAAAGAAAATTATTGTATTTTTTTTAAAACATGACCTTTTAGAAAACAAGATTTTTTAAGTAATCAGATAAGCAAGTGTGCACATTCTTTATGATCTCATTTTTTAAAGGTTACCAACACAATTAATAAGAGGAATATCTTAGTATCCATGTTTTTTAAAAAGCACGACATCTTAAAAAATACTTATTTCTTAGAAGACAAGACTTTAACAAAAACTATATTTATTTAATGAATCGAATCAGCAAAGTATGCACATTCTAAATTATTGCAATTTTTTGTAAGTAGTGCACATAATTTGTAAAGGGAAGAGATTAGAACCTCTCATTTTTAAAAATAACAAACTATTAAAAAATATTTTATTTCTTGAAAAATAATACTTTAAAAAAAGTTATTTATTTAATAAATGGAATCACTCCTCTTAAGGAAAAGGGAAGATCTCCCTACATGCAGGCGGTGTAGACTTCTTTTTGCATTGACCCAGTCTTGGATTATTTTGTAGAGATAGATGGAAATGACAAAAAGGTAACAATGAATGATGTGCAGCCATCATTGAAGGAAATCAAGCAAAATCTTCACTGGCTCTACGACGTTGTGAATAGGGGGGAAATAAGGAACTTCTACAGCTGGAGAATTCATGTGGATGTCCAAGAAAATGGGAAACCATTATACCAGGATTAAAGAAAATCACAGAGACCTCTATGATCTTATGGGAACCATTGAATACATGAAATAATACTTGCACAAATTATTCAGTATGAATCAGTGCATCCACTATCAAACCTCTCCTACAAGGGATTATCTAATGGAGGAGATCTCAGTTTCCCAACCCGAAAAAACCCATGGGACAAGTAGCAGTAGTAGTCTCAATATGATGGTATTTTATGTTTTTTTCTATTAATATTAGCCAAGTATGTACGTATCTACCCTTCGAAGGTCTTCAACAGACTTTTGTTGAACAACAATAATGCTTTGTTTTTAACTTACAACTTTAGTAGCTTAGGCATTTTTCTCACAAACATGTTGAACTTCATAGCTTTGTCTCTTCTTTTGTAAGCCTAGATGCATGCAACCTTTTCTACAATACAATATATTCTCGGTTCTTGTTGAAAAACAATAAACAAACAATACACATTCTACATGATCACACCTTTTTATAGGTTGCACACATAAATTGTTAGAGGAAGTACTTAGTACCCATTGTTTTTAAAAACCTCGACTTCTAAAAAAAATACTTTATTTCTTCAGAAACATGAATTTATAAAAATTGTCATTTAATGTATTTAATAAAACAAACTAACAAAGTATGCACATTCTGCATAATCACACTTTTTTAATAAGTTATGCACATAGTTTGTGCATGTAATCACGACTTCTAAAAAATTACTTTATTTCTCAAAAACACAACTTTTAAAAATAATTGTTTATTTAATAAACGATTAAACAAATTATGTGCATTCTACTTTATTGCCCATTTTAATAGGCTATGAATGTAATCCATAAGATGAAGAGGTTTGTACCCCTCATTTTTAAAAATCATGCATTAAAAAAAAATTATATTATTTCTAAAAGAACATGACTTTTAAAAAACTACATTTATTTGATAAAAGGAAAAAAAAAAAACATATGCACATTCTACATGATCGTAGATTTTTGTAAGTTGTGCATGCACATGATAAGAGGAAGAGCCTAGTAATATTACTTTTAAAACTATTTCATTTATTGAGTAAATCAAATCAATAGAATATGCACATTATACGTAATTGTACCTTTCTATAGGTTGCCCACGCAATTAATAAGATGAAGAGATTAGTACCCCTCATTTTTAAAAATCAGAACTTATAAAAACATTACATTATTTATTAAAAAACACAACTTAAAAAAATGACGCATTTTTAATAAATTGAATTAAAAAAGTGTGCACATTGTATTGATTCCACCTATCTATAGGTTGTGCATGCAATTGGTAAGAGGAATGGATTACTACTCCTCATCTTTAAAAATCATGACTTCTAAAAAACTACTTTATTTCTTAAAATCAACATGACTTTCTAAAAAAATCCATTTAATTAATAAATCAAATAAACAAAGTATGGATATTCTACACAATCATACCTTTTTATAGGCGGCACATGCAAAAGGTAAGAGGAATTCCTTAACACCCTTCGATTTAAAAACCACGACTTCTTAAAAAGTTACTTTATTTCTTTAAAAAACATGATTTTCTAAAGCAAATCATTTATTTAATAAATCGAATCAATAAAGTGCACACATTCTACATAATCACACATTTTTATAAGTTGTGCAGGTAATTTGTGGATGTAATCATAGCTTCTAATAAAAATCACTTTATTTCTTAAAAAACATAACTTTAAAAAAAATATCATTTATTTAATAAGACGAATAAACAAAGGATTCACATTCTACATGATTGCACATTTTTATAGGCTATACACACAATCGATAAGAGGAAGAGGTTACTACCCCTTATTTTTTTTAAATGTTACCTTCAAAATAATTACTTTATTTTTTTTTAAACATGACTTTCAAAGAAACTATATTGATTTAATGAATGTAATGAACAATGTATGCACATTCTACATGATCACACTTTTTTATAAGTTGTACATCCAACTGGTAATATGAATATATTCGTACCCCTCATTTTAAAAAATCACGACATCTAAAGAAAATTACTTTATTTGTTAAAAAACATGACCTTTTAGAAAACATGATTTTTTAATTAATTGGATAAACAAGTATACACCTTCTTTATGATGTCATTTGTTAAGGGTTTCCAACACAATAATAAGAAGAAGATCTTAGTATTCGTAGTTTTTAAAAAGCATGGCTTCTAAAAAAAATACTTACTTCTTAGAAGACATCAACTTTAAAAAAACTTTATTTACTGAATGAATGGAATAAACAAGGTATGCATATTCTAAATTATCACAATTTTTTATAATTCATGCACATAATTTGTAAAGGGAAGAGATTAGAATGCCTTATTTTGAAAAATAACGATTTATAGAAAAATTATTTTATTTCTTAAAAAAATAGTACTTTAGAGAAATACAGCATTTATTTAATAAAAGGAATAAAAAAATATGCACATTTTATGTGATCACACCTTTCTGTAGTTCTCCCATGACATTGGATAAGAGGAATGGCTTAGTAACCCTCTTCTTTAAAAATCATGACTTTGAAAAAAATTACTAGATGTCGAATAAACAAAGTATGCACATTTTACATGATCATACATTTTTATGGGTTTTGAACACAATTGTAAAGACAAAGAGCTTAGTACATTTATTTAATAAATAGAATCAATAAATAAGGAACATTCTACATGATTGCACATTTGTATAAGTTGTTCAGTAAATTTGTAAGAGGAAGAGCTTAGTACACCTTATTTTTAGAAATCACAACTTTTGAAGAAAATTACTTAATTTCTTAAAAAACATGAATTTCTAGAAAACACATTTTTTTAATTAATCAGATAAACAAAGTATGAATATTCTACATTCTTGCATGTTTTTAAGGGTTGCGGCAACTCGTAAGAGGAAGAGGTTAATATCCCTTGTCTTTAAAAATCACAACTTCTAAAAATTATTTTATTTCTTAAAAGACATGACTTTAAAAGAAAAGCATCATTTATTTAATAGATTGAATCAACAAAGTATGGACATTCTAAATGATTGCACCCTTTTATAAGTTGTGCATGTAATTGGTTAGAACAAGCGATTAGAACCCCTCATTTTTTAAAATCATGACTTTAAAAAATTATTTTATTTCTTAAAAAAGACAATTTTTTAAAATGTTATTTATTTAATAAATGGCATCAACAAAGTATGCATGATCTATGATATCACACCTTTTTATAGGTTGCACACATAATTGGTAAGAAGAAGAGCATAATTCTCTTGAATTTTAAAAATCACGACTTGTAAGGAAAAAATCGTTATTTCTTAGAAAAGCATGACTTTTAAAAAAAACCCAATTATTTAATGACTTGAATAAACAAAATTGTTTATTTAATAAATCAAATAAACAAACTATGCACATTTTAAATGAGCACACGTTTTTATAGGTTGTGCAAAGAAAAGGTAAGAGGAAGTGCTTAATACCACTTGTTTTTAAAAACATCACTTTATAAAAAATGTCATTTATTTAATAAAACAAATCAAAAAAATACACACATTTTACATAACCATCCATTTTTATGAGTTGTGTACAGAATTTGTGCATGTAATCACAACATCTAAAAAAATTACTTTATTTCTTAAAAAACGTGACTTTTTAAAAAAGCTCATTTATTTAATAAGTTGAATAAACAGAATATGTACATTATACATTATTGAACATTTTTATAGGCTATGCATGCAATCAATAAGAGAAAGAGGTTAGTACCCCTCGTTTTTAAAAGTCATGACCTCTAAAAAAACTACTTTGCATAGTTAAAAACATGACTTTGAAGGAAAATATATTTATTTAATAAACAAAATAAAAAAAAGTATGCACGTTCTATATGATGACACATTTTTAAAAGTTTTTCATGCAATTGGTAAGAGGAAGAGCTTGGTACCCCTTGTTTTTAAAAATGGTGACTTCTAAAGAAAATTAATTTATTTCTTAAAACACATGATTTTTTAGAAAATGTAGATAAACAAAGTATGCACATTCTACATGATCTGATGTTTTAAGGGTTTCCAATGCAATCAGTAAGAGGAAGAGCTTAGTATCCCTCATTTTTAAAAATAAGGATTTACAAAAAAATAAATTTACTTCTTAAAATATGTGACTTTTAAAAAATGGAATCAACAAAGTATTCACATTAAAAATTATCACACCCTTTTATATGGTGTGCACGTAACTAGTAAGAGGAAGATATTAGAACCCCTTGTGTTTAAAAATCATGACTTAAAAAACTTACTTTATTTATTAAAAAATACAACTTTTTAAAAAATGTAATTTATTTAATAAATGGAATCAACATTGTATGCAGATTCTATGTGATCACACCTTTTTATATGTTGTACACACATAAGTTTTACATAATAAATTGAATGTGCACTAATTATGAAAAAATACTTTACTTCTTAGAAGACACGACTTTTAAAAAAACTTTATTTATTTAAATCAACAAACTCTGCACAATCTAAATGATCGCAGTTTTTTATAACTTGTGCACGTAAATGATAAGAGCAAGAGATTAGAGCCCCTCATTTTCAAAAGTCATGAACTATAAAAAATTCTTTTGTTTCTTAAAAAATACTACTTTAAAAAAATGTCATTTATTTAATAAATGGAAGAAAAAAATTATGCACATTCTATATTTTTTTAATAAATGGAACGAACAACGTACGTACATTCTACATTATCACACATTTATATAAGTTGTTCATGCAATTGGTAAGATGGATAGCTTCGTACCCCTTATTTTTAAAAATCATGACATCTAAAAAATATTATTGTATTTCTTAAAAAAACATGACCTTTTAGAAAACAAGATTTTTTAAGTAATCAGATAAACAAGTATGCACATTCTTTACGATCTCATTTTTTAAGGGTTACCAAAATAATTAATAAGAGGAAGACATTAGTATCCGTATTTTTTTAAAAGCACAACATCTAACAAAATACTTACTTCTTAGAAGACTCGACTTTACAAAAAACTTTATTTATTTAATGAATCGAATCAACAAAGTATGCACATTCTAAATTATCGCAATTTTTTATAAGTAGTGCATGTAATTTGTAAAGGGAAGAGATTAGAACCACTCATTTTGAAAAATAATGACCTATAAACAAATTACATTTTTGAAAAGAAATAATGCTTTGGTTTTAACTTACAATTTCAATGACATAAGCATGTTTCTCACAACTAGTTTGAACTTTATAGCTTTATCTCTTCTTTTGTAAGTCTGGTTGCATGCAGCCTTTTATATAATACAATACATTATCGGTTCTTGTTAAAAATAATAAACAAACTATGCACATTCTACATGATCACACCTTTTTATAGGTTGGACACATAAATGGTTAGAGGAAGTGCTTAGTACCCGTTGTTTTTAAAAACCTCAACATCTAAAAAATATACTTTATTTCTTAAGAAACATGAATTTATTAAAAATTTCATTTAATTTATTTAATAAATCAAACCAAGAAAGTATGCGCATTCTACATAATCACACTTTTTTAATAAGTTATACACATAATTTGTGCATGTAATCACGACTTCTAAAAAATTTTTTTTTTTTTTTTAAAACATGACTTTTTAAAAAACACCATTTATTTAATAAATCGAATAAACAAAGTATGTGCATTCTACATTATTGCACATTTTTATATGCTATGCATGTAATCCGTAAGATGAAGAGGTTTGTACCCCTCATTTTTAAAAATCATGAATTCAAAAAAAATTATGTTATTTCTTAAAAAACATGACTTTTAAAAAACTGCATTTATTTAATAAATCGAATTAAAAAAAGTATGCACATTCTACATTATCGTACATTTTTATAAGTTGCGCACGCACTAGATAAGAGGAAGAGCCTAGTAATATTACTTTTAAAAATATGTCATTTATTGAGTAAATGAAATCAACAGAATATGCACATTCTACATAATTGCAAATTTTTATAGGTTTCCCACACAATTAATAAGAGGAAGAGATTAGTACCCCTCATTTTTAAAAATCACAACTTCTAAGAACATTACATTATTTTTTTTAAAACACCACTTAAAAAATTGACGTATTTTTAATAAATTGAATTAAAAAAGTGTGCACATTGTATTGATTCCACCTATCTATAGGTTGTGCATGCAATTGGTAAGAGGAAATGATTACTACTCGTCATCTTTAAAAATCATGACTTCTAAAAAATTACTTTATTTATTCAAAAAACATGAATTTCTAAAAAAAATCCATTTAATTAATAAATCAAATAAACAAAGTATGCATATTCTACACAATTGTACCTGTTTATAGGTTGCACATGCAAAAGGTAAGAGGAATTACTTAACACCCCTCGTTTTAAAAACTATGAGTTCTTAAAAAAATACTTTATTCCTTTAAAAACAAGATTTTCTAAAGAAATTCATTTATTTAATAAATCGAATCAATAAAGTACACACATTCTACATAATCACACTTTTTTATAAGTTGTGCACGTAATTTGCAGATGTAATCACTGCTTCTAATAAAAATCACTTTATTTCTTAAAAAAAATAACTTTTAATAAAATCTCATTTATTTAATAAGTCAAGTAAACAAAGTATGCACATTCTACATGATTGCACATTTTTATAGGCTATGCACACAATCGATAAGAGGAAGAGGTTAGTACCCCTTATTTTTAAAAATCATTACCTTAAAAAATTTACTTTATTTCTTAAAAAACATGACTTTTAAAGAAACTATATTTATTTAATAAACAGAATGAACAATGTACGCACATTCTACATGATCACACATTTTTATAAGTTGTAAATTCATGAGATGGAAATAGACCAAAGAATGTATGTAATAATAGGAAATCTCACATACGTAAGAAAATAAAGAAAGTAATTACTAATTAAAATATTGGAAACACAAATGCACACGCAAAACTTGGAGAGAGAAGAAAGAAACAATGAAACATTTTGAATGAAAATAGGAAGAATTAAGGAAAACAATGATAAAATAAAATTTAGAGAGTGTAAGAAAAGAAAAGTGGAAATTGCATATGCATATGAGAAGGAAATCCACAAAAATGGAATTAAGATGAGTTCAAAACATAAATAAATAAATAGTATTTTATATAAGAAAAAGAGAAAGAGAATCTTAAAAGGCTATAAATAAGAAAAGAGGTATTTTCACTCGGATAACTTTTTCTTCCCTAATATTGGAGGTAAGAAATAATATCAATTTGAGTTTGAAGGTGACTGTGGAGAGTTTGGTTAATCACTTTGTGAACGGGTTTGGGAGGCCCCTTAGTGAATCTACGTATTCTGATCATGCTAAAGGTATTCCCACACAATCCCCATTGCAGCTCAAGGGATCCTAGGGAAATAAGAGTACCCTATAAGTGGTAGGGTGGTCAACCAATGGGGTTATCTTCATTGGTAAGCTAATTCGAGGATTGTATTTCTCAAGAATCATGTGTTCATTGATGGTTCAACAAACACCTTAGCCATAATAGAAGATAAAGAAAATCAATAACATCTTGAACATCGAATCAGGTTTAATGAATTGTTTACCTCATTTTATATATAAATTAGTATTCCTTTGGTGTGTTTTCATTTGATTAGTATTTTGTAGCATTTCATTCATAATATATATTGAAGAAGAATTTCTTTGAAGTGTGGGGTGCCACAAGTATGCACATTTTTATAGGCTATGCATGCTATCAGTAATAGGAAGAGGTTGGTACCCCTCATTTTTAAAAATCATGACTTCTAAAAAAAGTTATTTTTTCTTAAAAACATGAATTTTGATCAAAACAAATTTATTTAATAAACGAAATCAACAAACAAACATAGGACTTCTCACAAGGATAACCCTTCTAGTCAATTACAGTTGAGGAAAGCAGGATGAATGGTTACAAGGATAACATTTTAATAAACACCATACATTTAATAAATGGAATTAACAAAGTGTGCACATTGGATCGATTGTGCCTATCTATAGGTTGTGTATGCAATTGATAAGAGGAAGGGATTACTACTCCTCATCTTTAAAAATCATGACTTCTAAAAAATGTTTTATTTGTTAAAAAACATGACTTTCTAAAACATGAAATATATTTAATAAATCAAATAAAAAAATTATGCATATTCTACATAATCACACATTTTTATAGGTTACATGCAAATGGTAAGAGGAAGTGCTTAATACCCCCCATTTTTAAAAACATTGACTTCTTGAAAAAATTACTTTATTTCTTTAAACCACAACTTTATAAAAATGTCATTTACTAAATAAAATAAATCAACTAAGTACACACATTCTACATAATCACACATTTTTATAAGTTGTGCAGGTAATTTGTGCATGAAATCACATCTTCTAAAAAAATACATAAATTCTTAAAACCATGACTTTTTAAAAATTCTCATTTATTTATAAGTCAAATAAACAAAGTATGAACATTCTACATGATTGAACAATTTTATACGCTATGCAGATAATTGAGAAGAGGAATAGATTAGTACCCCTCATTTTTTAAAAACATGACCTTTAAAAAAATTACTTTATTTCTTAAAAAACATTACTTTTAAAGAAAGTACATTTATTTAATAAATGAAGTCAACAACGTATGTACATTCTACAAGATCAGACGGTTTTATAAGTTGTGCATGCAATTGGTAAGATGGATAGCTTAGTACCCCTCATTTTTTTTAAATCACGACATCCAAAGAAAAATATTGTTTTCTTAAAAAACATGACCCTTTAGGAAAAAAGATTTCTTAATTAATTGGATAAACAAGTATGCACATTCTACATGATATCGCTTTTTAAGGTTTTTCAACACAATAGATAAGAGGAAGAGCTTACTATCCCTCTTTTTAAAAAATCACATACTTCTAAAAAAATACTTTACTCCTAAAAAGACGCGACTTTTAAAAAAACTTTATTTATTTAATGAATGGAACCAACAAATTATATTTATTTAATAAACAAAATGAACAATGTATGTACATTCTACAGGATCACACATTTTTATAAATTGTGCATACAATTGGTAAGATGGATATATTCGTACTCCTCATTTTTTAAAATCACGACATCTAAATAAAATTACTGTATTTCTTAAAAAACATGACCTTTTAGAAAACAAGATTTTTTAAGTAATCAGATAAACAAGTATGCAAATTCTTTATGATCTCATTTTAAGTTTTACCAACACAATTAATAAGAGGAAGATCTTAGTATCCGTCTTTTTTTAAAAAGCACGACTTCTAAAAAATACTTACTTCTTGGAAGACAAAACTTTAAAAAAACCTTTATTTATTTTATGAATGGAATCAACAAAGTATGCACATTCTAGATGATTGCAATTTTTAATAAGTAGTGCACGTAATTTGTAAAGGGAAGAGATTAGAACCCCTCATTTTGAAAAATAACAACCTATAAAAAAATTATTTTATTTCTTAAAAAAGAGTACTTTAAAAAAATGTTATTTATTTAATAAATGGAATCAACAAAGTATGCATATTCTACATCATACATTTTTATAAGTTGCACATGTTAGGCAAGAGGAAGAGCGTAGTACCCCTAATTTTTAAAAATCATGACTTCTAAGAAAACATTCATTATTTTTAAAAAGTCTCATTTTTTAAAGAATGTGAATTTTAAAAATTATGCCCTTTATTTAATAAATGGAATCAACAAACTGTGCAAATTCTACATTATCACACATTATTATATGTAGCGCATGAAATTGGTTAGATCAAGAGATTAATACAGGTCATTTTTAAAAATTATGGATTCTAAAAAATATATGGTACCTCTCAAAAAACATGACCTTAAAGGGACAATTATTTAATAAATTAAAACAACAAAGTATGCACATTCTAGACGATCACACCTTAAAACATATACTTTATTTCTTAAAAAATATGACTTTCTGGAAAATGCCATTTTTTAATTAATTGGATTAACAAAGTATGTGCATAAAACATGATCACACATTTATAAGGGTTCGAACACAATTTATAAGAGGAAAAGCTTAGTATCTTTCATTTTTAAAAATCATGACTTCTAAGAAAATATATATATTTCTTAAAAGACGTGAGTTTAAAAAATGTCATTTATTTAATACATGAAATTAACAAAGTATGCACATTCTAAATGATTAATTTTTTAATAATTTGTGAATGAAACTAGTAGGAGGAGGAGCTTAGAACCCCTTGCTTATAACAAATACAACTTGAAAAAAAATCTCTATTTCTTAAAAAAGACCAATTTTTAAAAAGTGTCATTTATTTAATAAACAAAATCAACAAAATTATGCACATTCTATGTGATCACATCTTTTTATAGGTTAGACACACTATTCTTAAGAGGAAGACTGTAGTACCCTTGATTTTTAAAAATCTTGAATCCTAAGAAACGTTCGGTATATCTTAAAAAGTGATGAATTTCAAAAAATTCCATCTATTTAAGGAATCAAATAAACAAAGTATGCACATTCTACATGATCACGCCACTTTATAGGTTGGATGCATAAATGGTTACAGGAAGTGCTTAGTACCCGTTGTTTTTAAAAACCTCGACTTCTAAAAGAATACTTTATTTCTTCAGAAAATGAAATTTATTAAAAAATGTCATTTAATTTATTTAATAAATCAAACCAACAAAGTATGCACATTCTACATAATCACAATTTTTTAATAAGTTATGCGCTAATTTGTGTATGTAACCATGACTTATAAAAAATTACTTCATTTCTTAAAAAACACGACTTTTTAAAAAACACCATTTATTTAATAAATCGAATAAAAAAAGTATGTGCATTCTACATTATTGCACATTTTAAATTATTACAATGTTTTATAAGTTGCGCACATAATTTGTAAAGAGAAGAGATTAGAACCCCTCATTTTGAAAAATAACTCCCTATAAAAAAAATCTTGTATTTATTAAAAATAGTACTTTAATCAAATGTGTCATTTATTTAATAAAACAAATCCACAAATATGCAAATTTTGTGTGATCACACCTTTCTTTAGGTTTCCCCCGTCACTTGGTTAGAGGAAGGGCTTAGTACCCCTCTTCTTTAAAAATCACGACTTTGAAAAAATTTATTGAATGTCGAATAAACAAAGTATGCACATTTTACATGATCATATATTTTTATGGGTTTTGAACGCAATTGTTAAGACAAAGAGATTAGTACATTTATTTAATAAATAGAATCGATAAAGAAGCATCTACACGATTGCTCATTTTTGTAAGTTGTTCACGAAATTTGTAAGAGGAAGAGCTTAGTACACCTTGTTTTTAGATATCATGACTTCTCAAGAAAATTACTTTATTTCTTAAAAAAGACAAATTTCTAGAAAACACAGTTTTTTAATTAATCGGATAAACAAAGTATGATATTCTACATTCTTGCATGTTTTTAAGGGTTGTGGCAACTCGTAAGAGGAAGAGGTTAATATCCATTGTTTTTAAAAATCACAACTACTAAAACAAAATATTGTTTTTAAAACATGACTTAAAAAAAAAGTCATTTATTTAATAAATTGGATCAATAAAGTATGCACATTATAAATGATCGCATCCTTTTATAAGTTGGGTATGTAGTTGGTAAGAAGAAGGGATTAGAACCCCTCCTTTTTAAAAATCTTGACTTAAAAAAATTGTTTTATTTCTTAAAAAGACAAGTTTGTTTAAATTTCATTTGTTTAATAAATGGAATCAACAAAGTATGCACAGTCTACTTGATCACACATTTTTATAGGTTGCACACATAATTGGTAAGAAGAAGAGCATAGTACTCTTGAATTTTAAAAATCATGACTTCTAAGAAAAAAACCATTATTTCTTAAAAAAATATGACTTTCTAAAAACCACACAATTATTTAATAAATCAAATAAACAAAACCGTTTATTTAATAAATCGAATAAATAAAGCATGCACATTCTACATGATCACACATTTTTATAGGTTGCACAAAGAAAAGGTAAAAGGAACTGCTTAATACCCCTTGTTTCTAAAAACCACGAATTATAAAAAAATTACTTTTTTTTTTAAATCACTTTATAAAAAAATGTCATTTATTTGATAAATCGAATCAACAAAATACACACATTCTACATAACCATACATTTTTATGAGTTGTGCACATAATTTGTGCATGTAATCATAACATCTAAAAAAATTACTTTATTTCTTAAAAAACTCGACTTTTTAAAAAATCTCATTTATTTAATAAGTTGAATAAACAAAATATGTGCATTATACATGATTGAACATTTTTATAGGCTATGTATGCAATCAGTAAGAGAAAGAGGTTAGTACCCCTCATTTTTAAAATCATGATTTCTAAAAAAACTACTTTATGTACTTAAAAACATGACTTTTAAGGAAACTATATTGATTTAATAAACATAATAATAAAAGATATGCACATTCTACATGATCACACATTTTTATAAGTTTTGCATGCAATTGGTAAGAGGAAAAGCTTAGTACTCCTTGTTTTTAAAAATCGTGACTTCTAAAGAAAATAAATGTATTTCTTAAAATACATGATTTTTTAGAAAATGTCATTTTTTAATTAATGTAGATAAACAAAGTATGTGCATTCTACATCATCTCACATCTTAAGGGTTTTCGATGCAGTAGGTAAGAGGAAGAGCATAGTATCCCTCGTTTTTTGATATAAGGATTTATAAAAAATTAATTTACTTCTTAAAAGATGCGACTTTTAAAAAATTGAATCAACAAAGTATGCACATTAGAAATGATCACACCTTTTTACAAGTTGTGTATGTAACTGGTAAGAAGAAGATAATAGAACCCCTTGTGTTTAAAAATCATGACTTAAAAAAATTACTTTATTTATTAAAAAATACAATTTTTTTAAAAATGACATTTATTTAATAAATGGAATCAACATTGTATACTGATTCTATGTGATCCCACCTTTTTATAGGTTGCACACACACTAGTTTTACGTAATAACTTTAATGTGCATGACTTCTAAAAAAATACTTTACTTCTTAGAGGAGACTACTTTAAAAAAAATATTTATTTAATGAATGAATCAACAAAGTGTGCACAATCTAAATGATTGAAATTTCTTATAACTTGTGCATGTAATTGGTAAGAGGGAAATATTAGAACCCCTCATTTTAAAAAATCATGAACTATAAAAAAAAAAAATTCTTCAAAAAGTCTAGTTTAAAAAAATGTCATTTATTTAATAAATGGAAGAAAAAAAGTATGCACATTCTATATTTATTTATTAAACGGAATGAATAATGTATGTACATTATACACTATCAAAAATTTTAATAAGTTGTGCATACAATTGGTAAGATGGATAGCTTCATACCCCTCATTTTTAAAAATCATGACATCTAAAGAAAATTACTGTATTTCTTGGAAAACATGACCTTTTAGAAAACAAGATTTCTTAAGTAATCGGATGAACAAGTATGCACATTCTTTATGATATCATTTTTTAAGGGTTACCAACACAATTAATAATAGGAAGATCTTAGTATCCTTCTTTTTTAATAGTACGATTTCTAAAAAAATTCTTACTTCTTATAAGACACGACTTAGAAAAAATTATTTATTTAATGAATGGAATCAACAAAGTATGCACATTCTAAATGATCGCACTTTTTTATAAGTAGTGCACATAATTTGTAAAGGGAAGAGATTAGAACCCCTCATTTTGAAAAATTATGACCTATAAAAAAATTATTTTATTTTTTAAAAAAGAGTAATTTAAAAAATGTTGTTTATTTAATAAATGGAATAAACAAAGTATGCACATTCTACATGATCACACATTTTTATAAGTTGCACACATTAGGCAAGAGGACGAGTGTAGTACCCCTAGTTTTAAAATTCATGACTTCTAAGAAAAAATTCGTTATTTTTTTTAAAACAAAATCACACTTTTTAAAAAGTCCCATTTTTTAAAGAACATGGATTTTTAAAATCATGCCATTTATTTAATAAATGGAATCAACAAAGTATGCACATTCTACATTATCAAAAACTATTATATGTAGCGCATGAAATTGGTTAGATCAAGATATTAGTATAGGTCATTATTAAAAATCATGGATTCTAAAAAAAATATAGTACCTCTCAAAAAATATGACCTTAAAACGACAATTATTTAATAAATCAAATCAACAAAGTATGCACATTCTAGACAATCACACCTTGAAAAAAAACTTTATTTCTTAAAAAACATGACTTTCTAGAAAATGTAATTTTTAATTAATTGGATAAACAAAGTATGTGCATANTATATATAAAGATGTGACATTAAAAAAACATCATTTATTTAATAAATGGAATTAACAATATATGCACATTCTAAATGATCGTAATTCTTTTAATTTGTGAATGTTACTGGTAGGAGGAAGAGCTTAGAACCACTTGTTTATAAAAATTACAACTAGAGAAAAACCTCTATTTCTTAAAAAGGACCAACTTTTAAAAAATGTCATTTATTTAATAAAAAAAATCAACAAAAGTGTTCACATTCTATGTGATCGCATCTTATTATAGGTTGGACACACAATTCTTAAGAGGAACAGTGTAGTACCCCTGATTTTTTAAAATCACGAATTCTAAGAAAATTTTCGGTATTTCTTAAAAAGTGATAACTTTCAAAAAACACCATCTATTTAATGAATCAAATAAACAAAGTATGCACATTCTACATGATCACACCTTTTTATAGGTTGGACACATAAATGATTAGAGGAAGTGCTTAGTACCCGTTAATTTTAAAAACCTTGACTTCTACACAAATAGTTTATTTCTTCATAAACATGAATTTATAAAAAAATTCATTTGATTTATTTAATAAATCAAACAACCAAAGTATGAAAATTCTACATAATCACACTTTTTTAATAAGCTATGCACATAAGTTTTGCATGCAATCATGGCTTTTGAAAACTTACTTTATTTCTTAAAAAACATGACTGTTTAAAAAACACCATTGATTTAATAAATTGAATAAACAAAGTATGTGCATTCTACATTATTGCACATTTTTATAGGCTATGCACGTAATTCATAAGATGAATAGGTTTGTACCCTTCATTTTTAAAAATCATGAATTCAAAAACCATTACGTTATTTTTTTTAAAACATGACTTTTAAAAACCACATTTATTTAGTAAAGAGATAAAAAAAAAGTATGTACATTCTACATGATTGTAAATTTTTATAAGTTGTGCACGCACTTGATAACAGGAAGAGCCTAGTAATATTACTTTTAAAAATATGCCATTTATTCAATAAATCAAATCAACACAATATGCACATTCTACATAATTGCACCTTTTTATAGGGTGCCGACCCAATCAATATGAGGAAGAGATTAGTACCCCTAATTTTTAAAAATCAAAACTTATAAAAACATTACATTATTTATTAAAAACATGACTTTCCAAAAAAATCCATTTAATTAATAAATCAAATAAACAAAGTATGCATATTCTACATAATTGTACCTTTTTATAGGTTGCACATGCGAAAGGTAAGAGGAAGTGCTTAACACCCATCGTTTTAAAAACCATGATTTCTTAAAAAATTAATTTATTTCTTAAAAACATGACTTTCTAAAAAAATCCATTTAATTAATAAATCAATTAAACAAAGTATGCATATTCTACACAATCGTACCTTTTTATAGGTTGCACATGCAAAAGGTAAGAGCAAGTGTTTAACACCCCTCATTTTAAAAACCACGAGTTCTTAAAAAATTACTTAATTTCTTTAAAAAACATGACTTTCTAAAGAAATTCATTTATTTAATAAATCGAATCAATAAAGCACACACATTCTACATAATCACACATTTTTCTAAGTTGTGTAGGTAATTTGTGCATGTAATCATAACTTCTAATAAAATCACTTTATTTCTTTAAAAACATAACATTTAAAAAAATGTCATTTATTTAATAAGTCGAATAAACAAAATATGCACATTCTACATGATTGCACATAATTATAGGCTATGCACACAATCGATAAGAGGAAGAGATTAGTAACCCTCATTTTCTAAAATCATTACCTTTAAAAAAATTACTTCATTTCTTAAAAAACATGACTTTTAAAGAAACTATATTTATTTAATAAATGGAATGAAAAATGTATGTATATTCTACATGATCACACATTTTTATAAGTTGTGCATCCAACTGGTAATATGAATATCTTAGTACCCCTCATTTTTAAAAATCACCACATCTAAAGAAAATTACTTTATTTGTTAAAAAACATGACCTTTTAGAAAACCTGATTTTTAATTAATTAGATAAACATGTATACGCATTCTTTATGATCACTATTTTTAAGGGTTTACAACACAATTAATAAGAGGAAGATCTTAGTATTGGTATTTTTTTTAAAGCACGAGTTCTATAAGAATACTTACTTCTTAGAAGGCACAACCTTAAAAAAAATTATTTAATGAATGGAATCAACAAGGTATGCACATTCTAAATGATCGCAATTTTTTATAAGTTGTGCACATAACTTGTAAAGGGAAGAGATTAGAGCCCCTCATTTTGAAAAATAACGACCTATAAAAAAATTCTTTTATTTCATAAAAAATAGTAATTTAATAAAATGTGTGATTTATTTAATAAAATGAATTCACAAGTATGCACATTTTATGTGATCACACCTTTCTGTAGGTTTCCCACATCATTGGGTAAGAGGAAGGGCTTAGTACCCCTCTTCTTTAAAACTCACGACATTGAAAGAAATTACTGGATGTCGAATAAACAAAGTATGCACATTTTACATGATCATATATTCTTATGGGTTTTGAATGTTCACAATTGTTAAGACAAAGAGATTAGTACATTTATTTAATAAAAGGAATCAATAAAGAAGGAACATTCTACATAATTGCACATTCTCATAAGTTCATGAAATTTGTAAGAGGAAGAGCTTAGTACACCTTGTATGAATCAGATAAACAAAGTATGAATATTCTACATGCTTGCATGTTTTTAAGGGTTGCGGCAACTGGTAAGAGAAGGAGTTTAATATCCCTTGTTTTTAAAAATCACAGCTTCTAAAAAATATTTTATTTCTTAAAATAAAAGACTTAAAAAAACAAAATTTATTTAATAAATTGAATCAACAAAGTATGCACATTATAAATGATTGCGCCCTTTTTTAAAAATCACGACTTAAAAAAATATTTTAATTCTTAAAAAGATAAAAAAAATTAAATGTCATTTATTTAATAAATGGAATCAAAAAAGTATGCACTGTCTACATGATCACACCATTTTATATGTTGCACAGATAATTGGTAAGAAGAAGAGCATAATATCCTTGAATTTTAAAATCATGACTTCTAAGAAAAAAATCATTATTTCTTAAAAAAACATGACCTTTAAAAAAAACCACAATTATTTAATATATCAAATAAACAAAATTGTTTATTTAATAAATCGAATAAACAAAGTATGCACATTCTACATGATCACACATTTTTATATGTTTTTAAAAACTACGAATCATAAAAAAGATACTTATTTTTTTAAAAACATCACTTTATTAAAAATGTCATTTATTTAATAAATCGAGTCAACAAAATACACACATTCCACATAACCATACAATTTTATGAGTTGTGCACATAATTTGTGCATGTAATCGCAACATCTAAAAAATTACTTTATTTCTTAAAAAAAACGACTTTTTAGAAAGGCCCATTTATTTAATAAGTTGAATATACAAAATATACACATTATACATGATTGAACATTTTTATGGGCTATGAACGTAATAAATAAGAGAAAGAGGTTAGTACCCTTCCTTTTTAAAAATCATGACCTCTAAAAAACTACTTTATGTATTTAAAAACATGACTTTTAAGTAAATTATATTTATTTAATAAACAAAATCAACAAAGTATGCACATTCTACATGATCATACTTTTTTATAAGTTTTGCATGCAATTGGTAAGACGAGGAGCTTAGTACCTCTTGTTTTTAAAAATCATGACTTCTAAAGAAAGTTAATTTATTTCTTAAAATACATTATTTTTTTTAGAAAATGTCATTTTTTAATTAATGTAGATAAACAAAGTATGCCCTTTCTATATGATCTCATGTTTTAAGGGTTTTCAACACAATCAATGAGAGGAAGAGCTTAGTATCCCTTGTTTTTAAAAATAAGGATTTATAAAAAAATCATTTACTTATTAAAAGCCGTGACTTTAAAAAATTTTGATTTATTTAAAAAATGGATTCAACAAAGTATGTACATTAGAAATGAACACACCTTTTTATAAATTGTGCACTTAACTAGTAAGAGGAAGATATTAGAAACTCTTTTGTTTGAAAATTATGACTTAAAAAATTACTTTATTTATTAAAAAATACATTTTTTTAAAATGTCATTTATTTAATAAATGGAATCAACATTGTATAAAGATTATACGTGATCACACCTTTTTATAGGTTGCACACACATAGGTTTTACGTAATAACTTGAATGTGCACGACTTCTAAAAAAATACTTTACTTCTTAGAAGACACTACTTTTAAAAAAAACTTTATTTATTTAATGAATGAAATCAACAAAGTGTGAACAATCTAAATGATCACAATTTTTTATAACTTGTACACGTAATTGGTAAGAGGAAGATATTAGAACCCCTCATTTTGAAAAATCACAAACTATAAAAAAATATTTTATTTCTTAAAAAAGACTACTTTAAAAAAATGTCATTTATTTAATAAATGGAAGATAGAAAGTATGCACATTCTATATTTATTTAATAAACGAAAATAACAATGTATATACCTTCTACATGATCACACATTTTTATAAGTTGTTCATGCAATTGGTAAGATGGATAGCTTTGTACCCCTCTTTTTTTAAAATCATGACATCTAAAGAAAATTATTGTATTTCTTAAAAAACATGACCTTTTAAAAACAAGATTTTTTAAATAATCAGATAAACAAGTATGCATATTCTTTATGATAACATTTTTAATGGTTACCAACACAATTAATAAGAGGAATATCTTAGTATCCCTCTTTTTTAAAAAGAATGACTTCTAAAAACATATTTACTTCTTAGAAGACACGAGTTAAAAAAAAACTGTAATTATTTAACAAATAGAATCAACAAAGTATGCACATTCTAAATGATCACAATTTTTTACAGGTAGTGTACGTAATTTGAAAAGGGAAGATATTAGAAACCCTCATATTGAAAAATAAAAACCTAAAAAAAAACTTTTATTTCTTAAAAAAGAGTACTTTAAAAAAATGCTATTTATTTAATAAATGGAATCAACAAAGTATGCACATTCTACATGATCACACATTTTTATAAGTTGCACACATTAGGCAAGAGGAAGAGAATAGTACTCTTAATTTTTAAATATCATGACTTTTAAGAAAAAATTTGTTACTTTTTTAAAAAACACAATCACACTTTTTAAAAAGTCTCATTTTTTAAAGAACACGAATTTTTAAAATTATCCCATTTTTTTAATAAATCGAATCAACAAAGTATGGGCATTCTACATTATCACACATTATTATATGTAGCACATGAAATTGGTTAGATCAAGAGATCAGTACATATCAATTTTAAAAATCATGGATTCTAAAAAAAATATGCTACCTCTCAAAAAACATGACCTTAAAATGACAATTATTTAATAAATCAAATCAACAAAGTATGCACGTTCTAGATGATGACACCTTAAAAAAATACTTTATTTCTTAAAAAACATGATTGTCTAGAAAATGTCATTTTTTAATTAATTGGATAAACAAAGTATGTGCATACTACATGATCACACATTTATAAGTGTTCGAACACAATTGGTAAGAGGAAGAGCTTAGCATCCCTCATTTTTAAAAATTACGACTTCTAAAAAATACACATATTTCTTAAAAGATGTGACTTTAAAGAAAACATCATTTATTTAATACAGGGAATTAACAAAGTATGCACATTCTAAACGATCACGATTTTTTATAAGTTGTGAATGCAACTAGTAGGAGGAAGAGCTTAGAACCCCTTGTTTATAAAAATTACAACTTGAAAAAAAAGTGCAGTACCCTTGATTTTTAAAAATCATGAGTTCTAAGAAAATTTTCAGTATTTTTTAAAAAGTGATGACTTTCAAAAAACTCCATCTATTTAATGAATAAAGAAAAAAATATACATTCTACATGATCACACATTTTTATAGGTTGGACACATAAATGGTTAGAGGAAGTGCTTAGTGATGCAAGAGCATCGTGGCATGCCAGCAATGTGATGAGTTGGTCACATGTTGTGGCATCTTTTGTAATTGTTTTGTGTTCAATCATAGTTTCATTAGCAGTGTAGGAATCATTGTGGATCACGAATCCCTACGTGGAGATCAAGCCGTCGATAGTTTAATTCAGATAAACATGTTTTCATCATGTGTCGTAGTGTGTGTTTTCAGTTGCAGTACCACTAAGGATAGGAGTAGCAGTTTAGCATAAATAGACAGTTTAGAGATGTAGAGGGGGTTTTTCTCTTCAGCATTTTGAATTCTGAGTTTGCAGAGAGAGGACAGAATTGTGTCCGATTCCTACTTGTAAATATTTTGAAGCGTTAGAAGAAGAGAGAACCAAGCTATGTGCATTTTCCTTTGATTTCTTAATAAAAGGATTAACTATATGTTTGTTGGGTTGTTAGCATTTATCCATGTGCTATGTTGAAATGTGTATCTGTGCAAAGCCGAATTCGGCGTTTTCCTGAATATTTGTATATTTCAGTGGATTTATTGAATTCACGCATCAATTTCTTGCTTGAATAGATGAAGTAGAGTGTAGATGCATGCACGAGAGTGTTAGGCTAAAGAATAGGGAAGATTGCAAGCTGTATTGATCAATTCCATGATCAATCGGTGCAACCCGTAGATTTTCTACCATTAACAAGTTTTGCAAAGAATGAACGGTTGAGATTGAGTCCGCAGATAAAGATATGACGGTCCAGGAGATGCTTCCAATGGAAGTTGCAAGGAAGTTAAAAGATCTGCAGAGATCTGACAGGTCCACACCAAAAAGAAGATCGACAGACGGAGTGAAGGCCGCAAAGATATGACGGCTAGGAGAATTACGGAGGAAATGTTATGGAGAGGAAGTTAAGGGCATGTATAGAAACCATGGAAATAGACATACTAAGAGACCTAGAAGTAGGGGATGTAAGTGAACCTAAGGATGAAGAGAAAAGAGAAGAAGTTGAACCTATGCAGGAGACACCAGAGTTGAGATATTTCATATCTATTATGGGAGTGACTTCAAGGACGAGACCGGAGTTGCCTACCTATGATGGAATTATTTTCATGGAGCATCTCATTGACTGGATCAGTGAGCTAGACAAGTACTTTGAGTACGATGAGGTAGAAGAATACAAGAGATTCAGATTGGTTGTGACAAGGTTGAAATGGCATGCATCCTTGTGGTGGGATAGTGTGCAAATAGAAACAAGGAGGAAGAATAAGCTATTGATAAATAGCTAGGATAGAATGGTAGAAAATCTGAGGGCTAATTTCTTTCCCAAATACTACCAGTTAATTCTATATAGACAAGTACAAAACCTTAGGTAGAGATTGTTAACAATAAGGGAGTGCATTGAGGAGTTCTACAAAGTAAACCTAAGGGCTAGATATGTGGAAGAGTCAGCAGAGAAGGATGCTAGATATGTGAATGGTCTAAGGATGGATATCCAAGAAGAGATCAGCATGATATCTCCTAGAATGATTGAGTAGGTGTATCAGTGTACCTTGAGGGCAGAATAAAAGATAACGAGGAAGCATGGCTTCAATAGAGGTCGCAGTTTAGCCAGAGGAAGAGGGAAAGTGACTAGAAGAGGAAGATTTGGACCGCAAAGAGAAGAGTCCAGTAACTCTAGCCAACAAGAGCAGTATGGTAGAGGAGTTGATTCTAGCAGAAGAGGACCTTACTAGGGAGGTAGAGGCAGAGGAAGAGGCAAAGAAGCTATCGTTAGATGCTACAAATGCAACCAGTTGGGGCATAAGTTGTTTGAATGTCTAGGAAAAAAGACATAGGACAGAGAGGAGCCTTTGTAGCTCAGAATGAGTAGCAGCAATAATAGTCGACAGTAGAGGAAGTCTTTCCAAAGACAGGAGAGTCATTGATGATGAATAAAGTCTTGTTGAAACATGAGAAGGAGCACACAGAGCATGTTCAATAAGAATATTTATTTAGGACTATGTGTAAATTCCAAGGGAAGTGTTGTAAGATGGTGATTGACAGTGGGAGTACTGAAAATCTTGTTTCCATAGAGATGGTGGAAAAGCTGAGTTTAAAGAATACCAAGCATAATGTTCCATACAAAGTATATTGGCTACAGAAAGGACATCAAATCCTGGTGAGTGAGAAGTGTGTAGTTGATTTCCGAATAGGTCCATATAAGGACAAGATTCTGTGTAATGTGATGCCCATGGATGTTTTTCATATCCTGTTAGGAAAATCGTGGCAATTTGATAAGAAAATAACTCATGATGGTAGTAACTGTCATAGTTTCGATCATAATGGGATAAAACATGTACTTCACCCTTTCAAAAGAAGGTATTCCAGTAGGACATTCAGCACCTACAGTTCTGATGTTTTTAGGAAAGGAATATTTGCAGCAGGTTGAGAAAGAAGAGTTGAACTATGTTGTGGTATGTACTTCAAGAGTGGTGGCGATGAAGACCAGCGTGGTGGATCTACCTGAGCAAATTCAAGAGATGTTGAGTGAGTTTAGTGACATTGTGGTGGATGATTTACCCAATGAATTACCACCAAGAAGGGATATAAGTCATCAGATTGATTTTATTCCAGAAGTCAATTTACCAAACAAGGCAGTGTATAAGTTGACACCTCAAGAGAATGAAGAATTGAGGAAGCATGTCCAAGGATTTTTGGACAAAGGATTGATCGAGAAGAGTCTGAGTCCATGTACAGTACCAGCAGTACTGACACCAAAGAAGGATGGTGAGTGGAGGATGTGTACTGACTCTAGATAAATTAACAAGATCACTATCAGATATAGATTTCCATTACCAAGGATGGATGACATGATGGATTTCCTAAGTGGGGCAACATACTTTTCAAAACTAGATTTGAAGAGTGGATATCACCAAATCATGATCAGAGAAGGAGATGAGTGGAACACAGCGTTTAAGACAAATGATGGGTTGTATGAGTGGTTGATCATGCCATTTGGATTATCCAATGTACCAAGCACTTTTATGAGATTGATGAATGAATTCTTGAGAGATTTCATAGGTAAGTTTTTGATAGTTTACCTTGATGACATTTTGGTTTTCAACCAAAGAGAAGAAGAACATCTGAAGCATATAAGGTATGTTTTAGAGAGGTTGCAACAGGAAAAGTTTTTGATAAATGTGAAGAAGTGCACATTCATGAAGACAGAGCTAGTATATTTGGGCTTTGTTATCTCAAGAGAAGGGTTGAAGATGGATCCAGAAAAGGTGCAAGAAATCATTGATTGCCCTTCACCTAGGAACATATTTGAGGTAAGAAGCTTTCATGGATTGGAAATTTTCTATAGGAAGTTAATAAAGAGTTTCAATGGTATTTGTACATCTATTGTGGAGACAATTAAGAAGGATAGACAGCCATTTCAATAGATAGAAGAGGTTGATTATAGTTTTCAGTTATTGAAGGAGAAGATCACCCAACAGCTAGTATTGAAGTTACCAGACTTCAACCACCCTTTCCAAGTGAAGTGTGATGCTAGTGGAGTAGCAATCAGAGTTGTACTCAGTCAGGAGGACGGGCCTATAGCGTATTTCAGTGAGAATTTGAATGATGCCAAGCAGAAGTATTCATATTATGAGAAGGAGTTCTATGCTATTGTTCAAGAAATGAAGCATTGGAGGCACTATTTGAGGCCTAGAGAATTTGTGTTGTACTCTCAAAACCATGCATTGTAGTATATCATGCAGCAACCTAAGTTGAACCTGAAACATGTCAAGTGGGTTGATTTCTTACAGATCTTTATCTTTCTGTTGAAACACATAAGTGGATAGTCGAATAGAGTAGCAAATTCCTTGAGTAGGATACTATTGATTATGCAAGAGAATTAGATCCAAGTCTTGGGATTCGAGCATTTGGGAGATTTGTATGAAGCTGACATTGATTTCCAAGAATATTACAGGGCTTGTAAAAATCAAGTGGAGGTGGACACAGAGCCATGGATGTAGTATACACTTCAAGATGGTTTACTCTTTAAAAACAGTAAATTGTGTGTACCAAGGTGTTCTATGAGAGAGGACTTGATACAAGAGAAACACAATGGGGGCATGGCAGGTCACTTTGGAAGTGATAAAACCTTTGGACAGTTGGGTCATTTTTATTTTTGGCAAAGGATGAGGTCCGAAGTTGAGAATTTTGTAAGCAGATGCAGAGTATTCCAGCATGCTAACGGGAGAATCCAAAACACAGGATTGTATACACCATTGCCTATTCCAACTAGGCCTTGGGATTCTGGCAGTATGGATTTCATTCTTGGTTTTCCAAGCACTCAGAGGGGACATGATTATATCTTTGTTGTTGTTGATAGATTCACTAAGATGACACATTTCATTCCATGTTACAAGACTAGCGATGCTACACACATTGCTAACTTGTTCTTTGATGAAGTTGTGAAACTACATGTTTTACCTAGAAGCATTGTATCAGACAGAGATGTGAAGTTCACAAGTCATTTCTGGAGGACCTTGTGGAAGAAGTTTGGTACTATACTAAACTTCAGTTCAGCATATCACTCATAGTCTAATGGACAGACCAAGGTAGTCAATAGGAGTATGGGAAACATGTTGAGAAGTTTGATTGGAGAGAGTCCTAAGCAGTGGGATAGAGTGTTAGCTCAAGCTAATTTTGCATATAATGATTCACCAAACAATAGTACAGGGATGATTCCATTTCAAATTCTGTATGGAATGCATCCAAAAGGAGTGTGTCAGCTTCGTGACTTAGGTCAATTGGAGAAGAGGAGTGGTGATGGTGAAGAGTTTGTTGTAAGGATCAGCGAACTCCAGGAGCAAGTGAAGATGAGGTTACAACATAGTAACACCAGCTACAAGGCCAGAGAAGATTCCAAAAAGGAGAGAAAAGAACTGTGAAGTAGGAGATTTGGTCTTAGCATATCTGAAGTGAGATATATTTCCAAAAGGAGAGTACAACAATATGAAGATGAAGAAGATTGGACCCTCCAGGATAGTCAGAAAATTTTTAGCAAATGCTTATGAGTTAGATATGCCTACAGGAGTGGGTATTTAACCAATATTTAATGTAGTAGGTCTATATCCTTATGTAGAAGGTGACACTGAAACCTTTAAAGAAAGTGAGGATCCTACTGAAGACTTACAATGGGTGGGGCAGATGCATGTGGCACAACCATTGGAATTTGAGGCCATTCTGGACACTAAAGTAGTAAAGAGAACAAGGAATAAGGACTATGTGGATTATTTGGTCAAGTGGAAGAAGTGACCAATAGAGGATTCTACTTGGATGAGCACTGTAGAGTTGGAAGCCAAGGGTTTCACTGTACCTGATCTAATGAACACGGGTTCATAATTTTTTCTACCTTACGAGTCTGATGCAGGAGCATTGTGGCATGCCAACAATGTGATGAGTTGGTCACATGTTGTGGCATCTTTTATAACTGTTTTATACTAAGTCATAGTCTAATTAGCAGCATAGGGAATCATTATGGATCATGACTCCCTACCTGGAGATCAAGCCACCAGTAGTTTGTTTCAGACAAAGACGTTTTCATCATGCATCATAGTGTTTGTTTTTCAGTTGCAGGACCACTCATAATAGGAGTAGCAGTTTAGCATAAATGGACAGTTTAGAGATGTAGTGGGGGTTCTGCTCTTTAGCATTTAGAATTCTGAGTTTGCAGAGAGATGACTGACCTGTCTTTGATTCCCACTTGTAAATATTTTGAAGAGTCGGAAGAAGAGAGATCCAAGCTGTGTGCATTTTCCTCTTATTGCTTAATAGAAGGATTAACTGTATGTTTGTTGGGTTGTTAGCCTTTATGCATGTGCTATGTTGAACTGTGTATTTGTGCATAGCCGACTTCAGCGTTTTCCTGAATATTTGTATATTTCAGTGGAGCTATTGAATTCACGCATCAATTTCTTGCTTGAATAAATGAAGTAGAGTGTAGATGCAAGTATAAGAGTGTTAGGATAAAGAATCAGGAAGATTGTAGGCTGGATTGATCAATTCCATGATCAATCAGCACAACCCACATATTTTCTACCATTAACAAGTTTTGCATAGAATAAACGGTCGAGATTGAGTCTGTAGATAAAGTTCTGACGGTTTAGAAGAATATCATGATGGAATTTGA
Organism: Pseudotsuga menziesii; assembly: GCA_001517045.1. Taxonomy (NCBI): domain Eukaryota; kingdom Viridiplantae; phylum Streptophyta; class Pinopsida; order Pinales; family Pinaceae; genus Pseudotsuga; species Pseudotsuga menziesii. Next base: position 189,313 of record LPNX010268717.1, on the reverse strand, counting down.
GAGGAAGTTAACATATTTGCATATATCTAAGAGGTCCGCACCAGAAATAAGATCGATGGTTGGAGTGACGGCTACAAAGATCTGACGGCTAGGAGAATTGCGGAGGAAAATTTTTAGAGAGGAAGTTGTGGGGGAGCAACTTTGGCAAGTTGGAATCCCGCATCCCACATGCCGCAACCTGATTGCACGAAGGGCGTTCCAGAAAGAAAGTTGTAAAGTGCAACGTTGGGTGTTTGAAATCCCACAACTCGACTAGGGAAACTCGGTTGCGAAACGACGATTGCAAAGGAAAAATTGCGGGGAGGCAAGTTTAGAGAATAATTCAGCCATCAGCCTAAATTGGGTAGTTATGCTAAGTGTAGGAGCCCCTAGATCCTGGTAGTGTTTGTAAGGTTGGATGCGGTCTACCTTCCCTGCACCACTTAGTACCCATTATTTTTCAAAACCTCAAATTCTAAAAAAATACTTTATTTCTTCACGAACATAAATTTATAAAAAATGTCATCTAATTTATTTAATAAATCAAACAAACAAAGTATACACATTATACATAATCACATTTTTTTAATAAGTGATGCACATAATTTATGCATGTAATCAAATTACTTTATTTCTTTAAAAAATGGCTTTTTAAAAAACACCAATTATTTGATAAAATCAAATAAACAAAGCATGTGCATTCTACATTATTGCACATATTTATAGGCTATGCACTTAATCCATAAGATGAAGACATTTGTACCCCTCATTTTTAAAAATCATGAATTCAAAAAAATTTACGTTATTTCTTAAAAAACATGACTTTTAAAAAACTATATTTATTTAATAAATGGAATAAAAAAAAGTATGCACATTCTACATGATCGTACATTTTTATAAGTTGTGCATGCACTTGATAAGAGGAAGAGACTAGTCATATTACTTTTTAAAATATGTCGTTTATTGAGTAAATCAAATCATCAAAATATGCACATTCTACGTAATTGCACCTTTCTATAGGTTTCCCATGCAATTAATAAGAGGAAGAGATTTGTACCCGGCATTTCTTAAAATCACAACTTCTATAAACATTACATTATTTCTTAAAAAACACAACTCAAAAAATGAAGTATTTTTAATAAATTGAATTAAAAAAGTGTGTACATTGTATTGATTCCGCCTATCTATAGGTTGTGCATGCAATTGGTAAGAGGAATAGATTACTACTCCTCATCTTTAATAACCATGACTTCTAAAAAAATTACTTTATTTCTTTAAAAAACATGACTTTCTAAAAATTTCCAATTAATTAATAAATCAAATAAACAAGTATGCATATTCTACACAATCATACCTTTTTATAGGTTGCACATGAAAAAGGTAATAGGAAGTGCTAAACACCCCTCATTTTAAAAACGACGCGTTCTTAAAAAAATACTTTATTTCTTTAAAAAACATGACTTTCTAAAGAAATTCATTTATTTAATAAATCGAATCAATAAAACATGCACATTCTACATAATCACACATTTTTATAAGTTGTGCAGGTAATTCGTGCATGTAATCACAGCTTCTAATAAAAATCACTTTATTTATTTAAAAACATAACTTTAAAAAAAAATGCATTTATTTAATAAGTCGAATAAACAAAGTATGAACATTCTATATGATTGCACATTTTTATAGGTTATGCACACAATTGATAAGAGGAAGAGATTAGTACCCCTCATTTTTAAAATCATTACCTTTAAAAAAATTACTTTATTTCTTAAAAAACATGACTTTTAAAGAAACTATATTTATTTAATAAACAGAATGAACAATGTATGCACATTCTACATGATCACACATTTTTATAAGTTGTGCTTCCAACTAGTAATATGAATAGCTTCGTACCCCTCATTTTTAAAAATCATGGCATCTAAATAAAATTACTTTATTTGTTAAAAACATGACCTTTTAGAAAACACTATTTTTTAATTAATCGGATAAACAAGTATGCACATTTTTTTATCTCATTTTTAAGGGTTTCCAACACAATTAACAAGAGGAAGATCTTAGTATCTGTCTTTTTTTAAAAGCACAACTTCTAAAAAAGTACTTACTTCTTAGAAGACACGACTTTAAAAAAAACTTTATTTATTTAATGAATAGAATCAACAAGGTATGCACATTCTAAATGATCGCAATTTTTTATAAGTTGTGCACTTAGTTTCTAAAGGGAAGAGATTAGAACCCCTCATTTTGAAAAATAATGACCTATAAAAAATTCTTTTATTTCTTAAAAAATAGTACTTTAATAAAATGTGTCATTTATTTAATAAAACGAATCCACAAAAATGCACATTTTATGTGATCACACCTTTCTGTAGGTTTCCCACGTCATTGGGTAAGAGGAAGGGCTTAGCACTCCTCTTCTTAAAAAATCACGACTTTGAAAAAAATTACTTGATATTGAATAAACAAAGTATGCACATTTTACATGATCATACATTTATATGGGTTTTGAACACAATTGTTGAGACAAAGAGCTTAGTACATTTATTTAATAAACAAAATCAATAAAGAAGGAACATTCTACATGATTACACATTTTTATAAGTTGTTGAGGAAATTTGTAAGAGGACGAGCTTAGTACACCTTGTTTTTGGAAAACACAACTTCTGAAGAAAATTACTTTATTTCTTAAAAAACATGAATTTCTAGAAAACACAAATTTTTAATTAATCGGATAAACAAAGCAAGAATATTCTACATGCTTGCATGTTTTTAAGGGTTGCGGCAACTGGTAAGAGGAAGAAGTTAATATTCCTTGTTTTTAAAAATCACAACTTCTAAAAGACAATTATGTCTCAGAAGACACGACTTTAAAAAGAAGTCATTTATTGTGCCGAGAGGTGCTCTACAGTTCAGTATGGGGGAGATCTTGTAACGTAATGTTTCTTAACGTTCCACATGTAAATGTTGACTATAAATATTATGAGGGAGATGTTGTAACATTATGTAATGTTCCTTATGTAAATGTCGGCTATAAATATTATTTCATATTATGAGGGAGATGTTGTAACGTTATGTAACGTTCCTCATGTAAAGGTCCGCTATAAATATTTACTTCTATTTACTTATGATTTTTTATTATGAGGGAGATGTTGTAACGTTATGTAACGTTCCTCATGTAAATTTTGGTTATAAATATTTACTTCTATGTACTTATGATTTACAATTACGAGGGAGATGGTGTAACGTTATGTAACGTTTTTCATGTAAATGTCGGCTATAAATATTTACTTTTGTTTACTTATGATTTCCGATTATGAGGGAGATGTTGTAATGTTATAGCATTCCTCATGTAAATGTCGACTATAAATATTTACTTTTATTTGCTTATGATGTAGATTGTCTCGGCCATTAATTAAAAGTAAATATTTTTTCTCGCCCATTGAAATAAAAGCAAAACGATGTGCATTTTGAAACGCCTACTATATAAACACAAATAGGTAATAAAAAAATACATAAAAATTTATGAAACATTAATCTGCTGCAAAGAGAAGACTGCCGCAAAGAAAAAAAGAAAAGAGAAGGAATATCTCCGAAACCCATTGGTAATTTAATTTAATTTTACTATTTTATTCAAATTTCTCCAAATATTTAAATCCAGCCTAGATCCATTGAAGGAATATCTCCTGCTACCTTCTGTTATATTTAAATAGATGCTGAAAAAACTGAACTTGCATGTCTCACAAAGTCTAATTCTAGGAATGAGATTAATCCAAAATGTGGACATTTTTCAAGTCAAGACTAATATATTTCCAACACTCGCGAGATGAAATTTAATTTTTGTAATTATAATAATTGTTATGCATATGGAAATCTTGGAGAACCGATTTTCAACAATATATCTTTGCGCCGAGAGGTGATCTGCAGCCCAGTATGGGGGAAATCTTGTAACGTAAAGTTCTATAACATTCCACATGTAAATGTTGGCTATAAATATTATGAGGGAGATTTTGTAACATTATGTAACGTTCCTCATGTAAATGTCAGCTATAAATATTATTTCATATTATGAGGGAGATATTGTAATGTTATGTAACATTCCTCATGTAAAGGTCGGCTATAAATATTTACTTATATTTACTTATGATTTCTGATTATGAGGGAGATGTTGTAACGTTATGTAACGTTCCTCATGTAAATGTTGACTACAAATATTTACTTCTATTTACTTATGATTTCCGATTATGAGTGAGATGTCGTAACGTTCGTCATGTAAATGTCAGCTATACATATTTACTTCTATTTACTTATGATTTCTGATTATGAGAGAGATGTTGTAACTTTATGTAACGTTCCTCATGTAAATGTGAGCTATAAATATTTACTTCTATTTACTTATGATGTAGATTGTGTCGACCATTAATTAAAAGTAAATATTTTTTATGGCTCATTAAAATAAAAAGAAAAAGACGTGTATTTTGAAACACCTACTATATAAACACCAATAGGTAATAAAAAATAGACATAATAATTTATAAAATATTAATCTGCTGCAAAGAGAAGAGTGCCTCAAAGAAAAAACGAAAAGAGAAGGAATATCTCCGCAACCCATAGGTAATTTGATTTAATTTTACTATGTGATCCAAATTTCTCCAAATATTTAAACCTAGCCTAGATCCGTTGAAGGAATATCTCGTGCCACCTTCTGTTATATTTAAATAGATTCTAACAAAATTGAACTTGCACGTCTCACAAAGACTAATTATAGGAATGATATTTATCCAAAATGTGGGCATTTTGAAGTCAAGACTAATAGATTTCCAATACTAGCAAGATGAAATTTAATTTTTGTAATTAGAATAATTGTTGTGCATATGGAAATCTTGGAGAACCGATTTTCAACAATATATATTTTCATGGACATTTTGATCACTACCTCTAGAGTAGAACATGAAATTACTGCAACTTATAGAGTGAACTATACTGATATTTCATGCTCTGCTAAGTGAACAAGTATTTCCAATTGTTTGTCAAACTCATAGGAACTCTAATCTCCCAAAAGGCGCTCTATATCCTAGTATGGGGGATATCTTGCAAGGTTGTGTAATGTTCCTCTTATAAATGTCGGCTATATATAATATTGCATATTATAACTTTATTTTACAATATAATATATAAATTTTTATAATATTCCACATTTCCCCACCGAAAAAAAACAATTCCCCATCCTCGATCACACTGGAATATAAATTACAAAATCCTATGATAAAATCCTATAATCCTCGTATCAGTAATTTTTTCAATAAATTTTATAAGGCGAGGTCATGTTCAAAACTTCAAAGGAAATGAATGAATGGAATCTTCCTCATAAATGACACCGCTTTAGATATCCATCTACTAGACACGATGTCAATGGAACTCAAATTTAATGGAGGTTTCCAACTATTTTCCAATTTGACTTGAAACACCCTCCACCCTGGGTTGACTCTGCCACCTTCTTTAACTCAAATGAAATGAAATCATTGACATACAATGCTTTCAACAAATAAACTTTTATAAATTTTCAATTCAGAGTTTTGTAATTCTGCAAAAATACTTATGAACTCTCCAGAATTTCAACATAATTGGAATAAAACGAGGCATTTTAAATTCTTCTGAATTATGGGTTTAGGTTTTTTTTAATGTGTGGTACAAAATAGATAGAATTTTAATCCATATTGCAAGGACTTCCAGGCTTCCCTTCTCAACCATTGACAATTAGTTTAGGTATCAGAAATTCGACGCAGATACGAATTATTGTATTTTCATTTTTATAACATTGTTTGACATGATCACGATCTCTATGAAGTGCCAGGATATATTTACGCTTATATCCATTACATTACAGATATTCAGAAGTCTGTTCAGGGATTATCATATCATTTCAATAAGAAGAGCAATATCAAGTTCCATATGGTGAAATTGTTGGTGTTGGCTTTGATCATATTGTTATTGACTTGCCACTCACTCGCTTTTCTATTGCTATCACATGGCACAAGGCATGGAGCATTTTATTTATTGAGCAAACAATATCTATTTCTTTATTGTGATATAGTTTTTAATGATCTTGATGATGGGTGGAATTCCAACAAAAAACAATTTGTAACTTCTAAATTTATACACAATGCAAATCCATAACCTTATACAAAAAAATGACATTATTTTAAGCTTGCTTTTTATAGTGGCTTTAGTGTAACTTTATTTTCATTGCAGAAAATAGTGATGAAGTTTGGATTTCCAATTGTAAGTATAATTCCATCCAAAATGCTTCAAACAAAGTAAGATATATTAAGTTATCCAAGAATATTCTTCTTGTGAATTTTTTTGTTGAATTTCAGTTTTGGAGTTTTATAAGTTGTGCATAAAATTGGTAAGATGGATAGCTTCCTACCCCTCATTTTTAAAAATCATGACTTCTAAAGAAAATTACTGTATTTCTTAAAAAACATTGCCTTTTAGAAAATAAGATTTTTTAAGTAATCAGATAAACAAGTATTCACATTGTTTATGATCTCATTTTTTAAGGGTTACCAACACAATTAATAACAGGAATATCTTAGAATCCGTCTTTTTTTAAAAGCACAACTTCTAAAAAAATACTTACTTCTTAGAAAGCCTGACTTTAAAAAAAATCTTTATTTATTTAATGAATGGAATCAACAAAGTATGCACATTCTAAATGATCACAATTTTTTATAAGTATTGCAAGCAATTTGTAAAGGGAATTTATTAGAACCCCTCATTTTGAAAAATAATGACCTATAAAAAAAATCTTTTATTTCTTAAAAAGAGTACTTTAAAAAAATGTTATTTATTTAATAAATGGAATCAACAAAGTATGCACATTCTACACAATCACACATTTCTATAAGTTTGAAAAAAACATTCATTATTTTTTTTAAAACCCAATCACAATTTTTAAAAAGTCACAACTTTTAAAGAACACGGTTTTTTAAAATTATGCCATTTATTTAATAAATAGAATCAACAAAGTTTTACATTCTACATTATCACACATTATTATATGTAGCTCATGAAATTGGTTAGATCAAGAGATTATATGTAGCACATGAAATTAGTTAGATCAAGAGATTAGTACAGGTCATTTTTAAAAATCATGGATTTAAAAAAAAATATGGTACCTCTCAAAAAACATGACCTTAAAATGACAATTATTTAATAGATCAAATCAACAAAGTATGCACATTCTAGATGAACACACCTTAAAAAAATATTTTATTTCTTAAAAAACATGACTTTCTAGAAAATTCATTTTTTAATTAGTTGGATAAATCAAGTATTTGCATACTACATGATCGCATATTTATAAGGGTTCAAACACAATTGGTAAGAGGAAAATATTAGTATCCCTCATTTTTTAAAATTACGAATTCTAAAAAATATATATATTTCTTAAAATATGTTCAACTTTTAAAAAACGTCATTTATTTAATACATGGAATTAAAAAAGTATGCACATTCTAAATGGTCACGAATTTTTATAAGTTGTGCGTGCAACTAGTAGGAGGAAGAGCTTATAACCCCTTGTTTATAAAAATTACAACTCGGAAAAAAAAACCTCTATTTCTTAAAAAAGAACAAATTTTAAAAATTGTCATTTATTTAGTAAACAAAATCAACAAAAGTATGCACATTCTATGCGATCGCATCTTATTATAGGTTGGACACACAATTCTTAAGAGGAAGAGTTCAGTACCCCTCATTTTTAAAAATCACAAATTCTAAGAAAATTTTTGGTATTTCTTAAAAAGTGATGACTTTCAAAAAACATCATCTATTTAATAAAACAAATAAACAAAGTATGAACATTCTACATGATTGCACCCTTTTATAGTTTGGACACATAAATGGTTAGAGGAAGTTCTTAGTACCCGTTGTTTTTCAAAAGCTCAACTTCTAAAATATACTTTATTTCTTAAGAAACATGAATTTATAAAAAAATGTCATTAAATTTATTTAATAAACCAAACCAATAAAGTATGCACATTCTACATAAACACACTTTCTTAATAAGTTATGCACATAATCTGTGAATGTAATCATGACCTCTAAAAAATTACTTTATTTCTTAAAAAACATGACTTTTTAAAAAACACCATTTATTTAATAAATCTAATAAACAAAGTATGTTCAGTCTACATTATTGCACATTTTCATAGGTTATGCATGTAATCCATAAGATAAAGAGGTTTGTACCCTCATTTTTAAAAATCATGAATTCAAAAAAAAACTTTATTTCTTTAAAAAAATTACTTTTAAAAAAACTACATTTATTTAATAAATGGAATTAAAAAAAAAAAGTATGCGCATTCTACATGATCGTACACTTTGTAAGTTATGCACGCACTTGATAAGAGGAAGAACCTAGTAATATTACTTTTGAAAATATGTCATTTATTGAGTAAATCAAATCAACGGAATATGCACATTCTATGTAATTGCACCTTTCTATAGGTTTCCCACATAATTAATAAGAGGAAGAGATTAGTACCCCTCATTTTCAAAAATCATAACTTCTAAAAAAATTACATTATTTCTTAAAAAACAGAACTTTAGAAAAATGACGTATTTTTAATAAATTGAATTAAAAAAGTGTGCACATTGTATTGATTCCTCCTATGTATAGGTTGTGCATGCAATTTGTAAGAGGAATGGATTACTACTCCTCATCTTTAAAAATCATGACTTCTAAAAAAATTACATTATTTCTTAAAAAACATGACTTTCTAAAACAATCCAAATGATTAATAAATCAAATAAACAAAGTATTCATATTCTACACAATCATACCTTTTTATAGGTTGCACAGGAAAAATGTAAGAGGAAATGCTTAATACCCATCATTTTAAAAACCACAAGTTATTAAAAAATTACTTTTTTTCTTTAAAAAACATGACTTTCTAAAGAAATTCATTTATATAATAAATCGAATCAATAAAGTACACACATTCTACATAATCACAAATTTTTATAAGTTGTGCAGGTAATTTGTGCATGTAATCACAACTTCTAATAAAAATCACTTTATTTATTAAAAAACATAACTTTGAAAAAAAAAACTTATTTATTTAGTAAGTCAAATAAACAAAGTATGCACATTCTACATGATCACACATTTTTATAAGTTGTGCATCCAACTGGTAATATGAATAGCTTGGTACCCCTGATGTTTAAAAATCATGACATCTAAAGAAAATTACTTTATTTGTTAAAAAACATGACCTTTTAGAAAACATGATTTTTTAATTAATAGGATAAACAAGTATGCATATTCTTCATGATCTCATTTTTTAAGGGTTTCCAACACAATTAATAAGAGGAAGATCTTAGTATCCGTATTTTTTTAAAAGCACGACTTTTTAAAAAATACTTACTTCTTAGAAGACAGGACTTTAAAAAAAATATATTTATTTAATGAATGGAATCAACAAGGTATGCACATTCTAAATGATCACAATTTTTTATAAGTTGTGTACGTTATTTGTAAAGGGAAGAGATTAGAACCCCTCATATTGAAAAATAACGACCTACAAAAAAATTCTTTTATTTCTTAAAAAATAGTACTTTAATAAAATGTGTCACAAATATGCAAATTTTATGTGATCACACATTTTTGTAGGTTTCCCACGTCATTGGCTAAGAGGAAGGGCTTAGTACTCCTCTTCTTTAAAAATCACAACTTTGAAAAAAATTGTTGGATGTCGAATAAACAAAGTATGCACATTTTACATGATCATACATTTTTTGAACACAATTGTTATGACAAAGAGCTTAGTACATTTATTTAATAAACAGAATCAATAAACAAGGAACATTCTACATGATTGCACATTTTTATAAGTTGTTCGGGAAATTTGTAAGAGGAAGAGCTTAGTATATCTTGTTTTTAGAAATCATGACTTCTGAAGAAAATTAATTTATTTCGTAAAAAACATGAATTTCTAGAAAACACAATTTTTTAATTAATAGGATAAACAAAGTATGAATATTCTACATGCTTGTAGGTTTTTAAGGGTTGTGACAACTGGTAAGAGGAAGAGGTTAATATCCCTTGTTTTTAAAAATCACAACTTCTAAAAAATATTTTATTTCTCAAAATACACAACTTTAAAAAAAAGTTATTTATTTAATAAATTGGATCAGCAAAGTATGCACATTCTAAATGGTTGCACCCTTTTATAATTTGTGTATGTAATTGGTAAGAAGAAGGGATTAGAACCCCTCATTTTTAAAAATCAAGTCTTCAAAAAAATGTTTTATTTATTAAAAATACAATTTTTTTAAATGTCATTTATTTCATAAATTTAATCAACAAAGTATGCACGCTCTATGTGATCATGCATATTTATAGGTTGCACACATAATTGGTAAGAAGAAGAGCATAATATTCATGAATTTTAAAAATCATGACTTCTAAGAAAAATGATACTTTACATCTTAAAAAAATACTTTACTTCTAAAAAAAATACTTTACATCTTTAGAAGAGACTACTTTTAAAAAAACTTTATTTATTTAATGAATGAAATCAACAAAGTGTGCACACTATAAATAATCGCAGTTTTTTATAACTTGTGCACATAGTTGGTAAGAGGAATATATTATAACCCCTCATTTTAAAAAATCACGAACTATAAAATATATATATATAGATATTAAAAAAGACTACTTTAAAAAAAATGTCATTTATTTAATAAATGGAAGATAAAAAGTATGCACATTCTATAATTATTTAATAAATGGAAAGAACAATGTATGTACATTCTACGTGATCACACCTTTTTATAAGTTGTGCATGCAATTGGTAAGATGGATAGCTTTGTACCCCTCATTTTTAAAAATCACGACATCTAAAGAAAATTACTGTATTTCTTAAAAAACAAGACCTTTTAGAAAACAAGATTTTTTAAATAGTTGGATAAACATGTAGAGACCCTCCACGGGGTTCGAAATAAGTTCTAACACTAATATGCATGAATATAAAATCTATATCAATTAACTACAAAATTTTCTTTTTAAATAAACAAGAAACTAAACCGTGTGACACCCCTCACTTCAAAGAACTTATTATTCAATATATATTATGAATGCAATGCTACAAAATACTAAACAAATGCAAACACACCAAAGGAATACTAATTTATATATGACATGAAATAAACAATACATTGAACCTGCTTGGAAGCTCAATGTGTTATTGATTTTCTTGATCTTTTGTTGTGGCTAAGGACATTGTTCCATCATTGATGAGCACCTGATTCTTGAGAAATCCAATCCTTGAATTAGCTTTCCAATGAAGATAACCCCATTGGTTGACCACCCTACCACTCCTAGGGTACTCTTCTTTCTCTAGTATCCCCCGAGCAGCAATGGGGATTGTATGGAAATACCTTTAGCATGATCAAAATGAGTAGATAACCCCATTGGTTGACCACCCTACCACTCCTAGGGTACTCTTCTTTCTCTAGTATCCCCCAAGCTGCAATGGGGATTGTATGGAAATACCTTTAGCATGATCAAAATGAGTAGATTCACTAAGGGGCCTCCCAACCCCATTCACAAACTGATTAACCAAACTCTCCACAGTCACCTTCCAACTCAAATTGATACTCTTTCATCCATCCCATATTAGGGAAGAAAATTTATCCGAGTGAAAATCCCTATTCTCTTATTTATAGCCTTTTGATATTCTCTTTCTCTTTTTCTTATGCAAAATACTATTTATTTATTTCTATTTTGAACTCATCTTAATTCCATTTTTGTGGATTTCCTTCTCATATGGATATGAAATTTCCACTTTTCTTTTCTTACACTTTCTAAATTTTATTTTATCATTGCTTTCCTTAATTCTTCCTATTTTCATTCAAAATGTTTCCTTGATTTTTTCTTTTCTCTCCTAGCTTTGTGTGTGCAATTTTGTTTCCAATATTTTAATTAGTAATTACTTTCTCTATTTTCTTGTGTAAGTGATTTTTCCTATTAATACATACATTCTTTGATCTATTTCCATCTCATCCATTTATTATCTATTTAAATATCATTAGAGCACCTTATATCTTTTTCTTATGCAAAATACTATTTATTTACTTCTATTTTGAACTCATCTTAATTCCATTTTTGTGGATTTCCTTCTCATATGCATATGAAATTTCCACTTTTCTTTTATTACACTTTCTAAATTTTATTTTATGATTGCTTTCCTTAATTCTTCCTATTTTCATTCAAAATGTTTCCTTGATTTTTTCTTTTCTCTCCTAGCTTTGTGTGTGCAATTTTGTTTCCAATATTTTAATTAGTAATTACTTTCTCTGTTTTCTTATGTATGTGATTTTTCCTATTATTACATAGATTCTTTGATCTATTTCCATCTCATGTATTTATTATCTATTTAAATATCATTAGAGCACCTTATATATTTTCAATGTTATATTTCATTAATTGTATTTCTTTATCATGGTGATATCAAGGGTGCAATGTCAATATTCATGCCCTTCAAATATCACGTTTTTCATGGTGGGGATTTCATACGATGGATGATACCATGTTAACTCATTCCTATCTACACTATGGAGAGACTAATGGTTACTAAAGAATAAGGTAGACGCCTTATTGCGCACCCCTCAGTTAATCCTCGTGAGTGGCTGAGTTTGTGGCCTACCCTCATGACAAAATGCATATCATGGGTAAAATACTCTCTCTGTTTTCAACCCATCCCATGGAAATAAGTGTTATTCATGTTGGTACATTCCCCTATACAATCCCCATTACCCATATGTGGGTTCATTGGCAAGCATTAACTTTGTTCTTGCACACATACCAACACTCACGTGCATTAATTTTTCCAAAATAATAAATCATGATATAAATTTTATCATTATAAACATTACAAATATTTGACTCATTGAAGATTCGTTGTGTCCATTGTTGCAACCTTGCGTCAACATGCACTGGTAGTTTCATGCCACACTAGACAAACCATCAGTAATATCTGAGATAACATTGATTCAATATTTTTTCTATTATAACTTAAACGTCTTATAATAAATCAAAATCATGCACACCACATGATACATTATCTTTGTATAAATATGAGTCATATTCATAGATAATACAAAGTAAGATAAATAAATGAACCATAATATATATAGAGAGAGAGAGAGTTTTATCTTATGATCACATTGCATAACAATGAACGTGTTCTATTGCAATCAATTGTATTACTTAATTTTATCTAGTATAAACAAGTAAACTCCACTAAATGGGGCATTACATACACCCCTTCTTTAAAAGAACTTCATCCCGAAGTTAGTGTAAATCTTTTAATACATATATTATACGTCTATATGCATTTCATATATAACCATTAAATTTCCATTCCAATTTCAATTCTATGTTATATCTTGCTTCCTTCTGAATATGATAAACTTCTAGACTTATATAAATATCCATATTTATACCTCTTATATAAATCGCATATAATAAGAATTGTATCATATAGGAAAACACATTTTTTCATTCATATCAATTTTAGCCCTTTTTTCATAATATTTAGTATATATTCTCAATTAATTTATACTTTATTAAAGTTTTTCATACTTTCTACATTTTAATATAACATTCATTCTAACTACATCCATATAAATCATTTTTATAATTTCTATTTTCTCACAATCTCAATCAATCATTATCATTTAACATAACTCATTTTTTCGAAGGATTCCATAATCATTTTCATATATGATTTCTATAACTAGCATCATCAACTTTTACAATGTTGTGCATCATTTATTTATAGTAACAACTATCTCTAGATATTCTAATAACATTAGTATGGTTGTGTGCTTCAACTTCAACTTGTAAAAATTCATATAAGGTTAAAATATAAGTTAGATATTCCCTTAATGTTCCATTTCCTTCCTATCATCAAAAACAAATACTATGTCTATATATATAGACACGAATAAAAATATGCAATCTTAATATTATAAATAAGATTTGTGGGAATTGTTTCCAGAATGGTTTTGACAAAAATCAAATAAAAATCAATGAGGCTAT